>RJWK010069749.1:0-11068 GCA_004363435.1 Platanista minor | reverse complement strand
GTACGCATGCCTCTCACTGTTGTGGCCTCTCCCGTTGCGGAGCACAGGCTCCGGACGCGCAGGCTTACGGGCCTAGCCGCACCGCGGCATGTGGGATCCTCCCGAACCGGGGCACGAACACGTGTCCCCTGCATCGGCAGGAGGACTCTCAACCACTGCGCCACCAGGGAAGCCCAGTATGCTTTTTTTTAAAAGCTTCTTTCACTCATCTTTATTTTTGTGAGATTACTCTGTATGGTTTACAAGTAACCGTTCTTTCTCATTGTTTTGTATCATATGCCATTATGAATGGTCTCTACTTTATCCATCTATCTAATCTATTTATCCACTTATTTATCTTTTGATGTATATTGGAGTTTTTATAAACAAAACTGCTAGTGGAATTCTATTTTATGTCTCCTAGTTGTGTGTATCTAGAGGCTGAATTGCACAAATATATTACGTATACAAGAAGCAGCCAGACAGCTTCCCAAAGGGACAGAACATAATTTATACTCCCAAGAGCACCTAGTAAATTCTCCATTGCTACAATATTGCTAATGCATTGTATTAGCAGTACAGTCTTGGTCATCTTACATCTGGTGGAGGGTATATAATGGTGGCTTATGATGGTTTTCTTTAGCCTTGCCCTAATGACTAATGAAGCTAAGAATCTTTTCATGTTCTTATTGACCTTCTATTATCTTCGCCTATGAAGTGCCTGTTCAAAATTCTTGCCAATTTTGCTACTTTTTTCTATTTTTCTCGGTATTTGAAAGATTTCTTTTTATTTTATTTTATTTTATTTATTTTTCTATACAGCAGGTTCTTATTAGTTATCTATTTTATAGAATGATTTCTTAATATATTCTGGATGTGTTCATTTCAGATTCTCAAAATCTTCTGTAACTCCTTGTGTTGCCTTTTCACTTTCATAATGGTGTCTATAGTGAAATGAAGTTCTTCCTTTAAAATAGTTCAGCATACCAATCTTTTCCTTAAATTATAATTACAGCTCTTTATATTTTGTTTAAGAAATATTTGCTACCCCAAGGTAATGTAAGAATTCTTCTATATTATCTAGAAGTTTTATCCATATGGCATTGATGGTTTTAAGGCAGGAGTCAGCTTTATTTCCATAGGTATATCTATTAACCTAGCCCAAGTTATTGAAGTTGTCATCTTTCTCAACTCCTCTGTACTGACACTATTTTCATAAATCAAGTGCTCGTATCATTGTGAGAAAGTTTATAGGCTACATTCCATTTTCATGAAAAACATTGACCTTATTTCTTTTTTGTTGTTAGGGCCATAAAGTGAGTTAGGAAGTATTCTGTCTTTTTCTAATAGTATCCAGAAAAATACGTGTATATATTTGTGTGTGTGTGTGTGTGTGTGTGTGTGTGTGTGTGTGGTGTGTGTGTGTGTGTGTGTGTGTGTGTGTGTGTGTGTGGTGTGTGTGTATATCTGTTATTTTATCCTACATTGTTTGGAAGAATTCAGCAGTGAAGACAACTAGAACAAGAGTGTTCTTCATAGAAAGGCTTTAAATTATAGATTCAATTTATTTACTAAACATAGAAAAATTGTTTAAATTTTCCATTTTTCTTCTTGATAAATTGTATTTCTCTAGGATATTTTTATTTCATCTACTATTTCCTAATTATTGCTATAAAATTATTCACTGTTACTAAAAAGTTTGTCAAAACTTATGAACAAGGTAATGTCTATAAGGTCTAAAGTGATACCACTTTTTCATTCCTTATATTAATTAATTCTGCCTTCCCTCCATTGTTTTCTCACCAAATAAGTATAAGTCATCAAAACTCTATCAGTTTGATTGGTCCTTTCAAGAAAAACAAATGATTCTCTTTTAATTGATTTATCATGTATTTGATCAATTACTAACTTTAGCTATTATCTTTACCACATATTTTCTTTCATTCTTCCTTTCTAATCTATGCCTTGAAATGCACTTGATTTTCCTCTAAGTTCTGATTTAGCTTCATCCTACAAGTTTTGATATGCTTTTTGCCTACTGTTATCATGTTAAAATTATTATTCGATTTCCATTGTGATTTCTTTTTAATCCAGTGTGTTTTCAGAAGTACATAGCTTAATTACCATGTTTATGAATATTTTCTAGTTACAGTCTATCCTCATTATTTATGGATTCTGTATTTGAGAATTTGCCTACTCACTAAAATTTATTTGTAACTCCAAACTCAATACCCTGTCACTTTACTGCTGATCAGCAGACTTGCACCAAGTGCTGAAAAATTTGAGTCACCTGATGCATAGTTCTACCCAGATAAGACAGAACAGGGGAGCACACTGCTTCTTGTTTCAGCTTTCACATAGAAGCAACCAGAGGATGGACAGGGAAAGGAATGATGAAGTACAGCACAAGAAGCTCTGGTTCTGGAACCTGTTGGATGAGGTCTGAATCCCAAATCTGGCACCTGTTAGTGAGACAGCACCAGGCAAGTCACCAAACACATCTGAACCTCCTTTTTCTCTTTTGCAAAATAAAGAAAATAGAGTCTACCAGGATAAGTATTTTTAGTATTTAAGAGTATAATTTATGTGAGATATGTATAAATATGAACATACTTCCCTAGAAGCAATGTTTCATGTTCACCTAGTCAGTGTTCACTCTGAAGAACATAACTACTGAAAATAAGGAGAATTAATCAGTTTCTTTTTCTTAAAGAAATTTCTAGCTTAATTGACTTGTGTTCTTAAATCTTTTAATTTGTAGAGGCTAGTTTTATTGCCCTTACCTGTCAAGCTTGGTGAATATTCCAAGTGCACAGCTGGGTCGGTGATATGTTGGTACTGAATGATGTCCCCCTCCAAGCTCATGTGTTAAAACCCTGCACATCCTCACTCCCTGGGGGCCTACATGGTACCTTAACACTGATTTTTTAATGTTCAGCTTTTCTAGTTGTTCTCAGTAGTAGAGCTGGTCTTTAGTTCACTATTGCTGGAAGCAGAATTCTTTTTTTGTTGTTGTTGTTGGATTTTCTTATAATTCCATCTAACTTGTCTGACTGTCATATTTACATGTAATTTTGCAAAAAAGAACAAAAGAATTGTATCTGCTCCCTCTGCATGGGACTAAATCTAAGTTTATACCACGAAACTGGCTGCTGGGTTATTATTAAGGCCAGAACACTTGGAGAGCTTTTGTCTCTTTTACTTTGATCAGTGTATCAGTCAGGATAGACAAGGTTGGCTGCACTATGGAAATGAACAAATTCCAAACAGTGACTTCAAGCAAACAAGATTTATTTGCTTCTCAGTTACATTTCATGTGTCTCTGGTTAGTGGCGAGCTCTGCTTTTGCTTGATTTCATCAGAGATCCAGACAGATCTGGAATATCTCTAGTCACAGTGAAAGACAGAAAAAGTCATAGCAAATAAAGCTCTAGATATAACATGTCTCTTCTCACAAGCGATAGGTCAAGTGGCATAGCTAGGCCTGACTTCAAGGAGGCAGAGACATTAAATCATATTATGTAGAAGGAGAAACATACTATCTCTGAACAGCACTAATGGCTAACACAACCAGTTTTTTAAGTGACCAATGGCCACATTTCCTAGTAACTGAAAGACAAATTCTCAAGAGTGGAGAAACTATTCTGCTTTTAAATGTTTCTGTAGTCTCTAACATAGTTGTATTAGTTTTGTATTGCTGACATAACAAATTTCAACCAACTTAATGGCTTAAGACAATACAAATTGACGGTTTGACAGCTCTGTAGGGGGAAATTCAGAACGGTGTCGCTGAGTTAAAATCAGGGAGTCAGCAGGCTGTGCTCCTCTCTGGAAGCATGAAGGTGGACCCAAGTCTTGGTTATTTGAATTGGCAAAAGTAAGTTCTTTATGGTTCTAAGATGGAGGTCTCTGGTTTGTTGCTGGCTATAAACTGAGGGCCACTGCCAGCTGCTGGAGGCAGCCTCAGTCTTTGGCCATGGCCCTTTTCTTCATCTTCAAGGCCAGCAAAGGTGATAGAGTCTCTCTCTCTCTCTCATATATATATATTATGTATATAAATTTTAATTTTAAAATACTGAAATAAACTTTTTAAAAGTGATATTTGTGCTTGATCAATCTCAATTAGCTAAGCGAGGGCCATCTGGTCCTATATATGGAGAAGTATAACCATAAAGGACTTCATTCTTTTTCTTTGTAACTGATTAATGCTGATCCTTTAAAGGATAAATTAAATTAATATTTTATGAAGCATAAAATGTAATAGTGTATGTTAGTGAATGAAAGAAAGAGTTTCAAAAATCTACTTTTTTACATGATTCAAGGAGTTTTGCTGAATAATCAATTCATATATTGAGGAACGACTTCTATACATGGTGAAAATAGTGGATATACTTCTAAGGCATAAGTTGTTTTCACATAGGTATAATCCGTATTATCCCATCACATTTTCGCAATTGTTCTGTGATATAGGCAGGGCAGGAATAATTAATCCAACTTAACAAATAAGGAAACTGAGACTTGGGAGTAAGTGACATACCCACAATGTAGAGTGAGTTGAGGGAAAGTGAGAAATCCCTTAATATAGGTCTCCTTCTACTTCCTTTGTTTTTTGTTTTTTTTATAACATCTTTATTGGAGTATAATTGCATTACAATGGTGTGTTAGTTTCTGCTTTACAGCAAAGTGAATCAGTTATACATATACATACGTTCCCATATCTCTTCCCTCTTACGTCTCCCTCCCTCCCACCCTCCCTATCCCAACCCTCTAGGTGGTCACAAATCATCGAGCTGGTCTCCCTGTGCTATGCAGCTGCTTCCCACTAGTTATCTATTTTACGTTTGGTAGTGTATATATGTCCATGCCACTCTCTCACTTTGTCACAACTTACCCTTTCCCCTCCCCATATCTTCAAGTCCATTCTCTAGTAGGTCTGTGTCTTTATTCCCATCTTGCCCCTAGGTTCTTCATGCCTTTTTCTTTTTTTCTTAGATTCCATATATATGTGTTAGCATACGGTATTTGTTTTTCTCTTTCTGACTTACTTCATTCTGTATGACAGACTCTAAGTCCATCCACCTCACTACAAATAACTCAGTTTTGTTTCTTTTAATGGCTGAGTAATATTCCATTGTATATATGTGCCACATCTCCTTTATCCATTCCTCTGTTGATGGACACTTAGGTTGCTTCCATGGCCTGGCTATTGTAAACAGAGCTGCAATGAACATTTTGGTACATGACTCTTTTTGAATTATGGTTTTCTCAGGGTATATGTCCAATAGTGGGATTGCTGGGTCGTATGGTAGTTCTATTTTTAGTTTTTTAAGGAAACTCCATACTGTTCTCCATAGTGGCTGTATCAGTTTACATTCCCACCAACAGTGCAAGAGGGTTCCCTTTTCTCCACACCCTCTCCAGCGTTTATTATTTGTAGATTTTTTGATGATGGCCTTTCTGACCAGGGTGAGATGATATCTCATTGTAGTTTTGATTTGTATTTCTCTAATGATTAATGATGTTGAGCATTATTTCATGTGTTTGTTGGCAATCTGTATATCTTCTTTGGAGAAATGTCTATTTAGGTCTTCTGCCCATTTTTGGATTGGGTTGTTCGCTTTTTTGATATTGAGCTGCATGAGCTGCTTGTAAATTTTGGAGATTAGTCCTTTGTTAGGTGTTTCATTTGCAAATATTTTCTCCCATTCTGAGGTTTTTCTTGCATCTTTTAGAAGATACTTTCCTAGGCATTAAGGGCTAACAAATGGCTTGACACTTTTCCTGAAGATTCTGTGGCCTTCGTTTCAGAGAATCATCCAGTAGTACAGAAATAACAAAAGGTGTTTCCCTACCTCATGGGAAGGGTGGGGGTAGGCTGGTGCATTGGCTGATTGGTACGAGGTCAGTTCAATGGAGAGCTGGGTTCTGCTTTGTCATTTACTAGCCATATAATTGTGGGCAAAAAAAAAAAAAAATCACTCTGAAAAATACATGTATTGCTATCTTATCTGATTTATAGTTTTATGACTGTCAAAATATCTATGTGGAAGTGAGTTTCTATAAGCAGATATGAGATGCAGTGTGAAACCCTAGAACATGCCATTGCCAAAGCTCTTTCTGCATTCTCTATTAATAAAATCAATCCTTCATTTGAGGATAAATCATTTCATAGACTGTATGAGATCACCATGGTGGATGACTCTACCAGCGCTCTACCAGTTCTAGATAGCTCATATATCTTCCTTTAATTAGAGGGACTTGTGCATTATAATGATATACTACATTCCATGGGTTATCAAAACATGCCACCATCTCTGAAAGCCTTGTCACCAGTAGAAGTGGCCAAATATTTGCCCTCTTTCAGTGAGGATTAATGGATATGTATAAATCCAGCCATGTCACTCTTCACAGCAAGTGTGTATCAGACTCTTTGTACTTAGTATAGGCTTTTAGCATACATTATCTTCCTTTAGTCTAACCACCTGTTATGTGGGTTTTGAAGTTTATTTCACATCATAGATCAGACACCATGAAACCATCATCATTCATATTATGTCAGAACTCAAGAAATAGGTAACTATTTTTCTTCCTCTTTTCATTTTAATTCATCTTATTTCTTTTCAGTGTAACTGTAAAATTTAGATGTCATTCTCATCAAGATCAAGTCACCTCTTTAAACTAGCATATTCACATCCAACTATCATTTTAAAAAAATTATCCTTTAAGATGAAATCTTGTCTCTTCTCCCTGAATTTTACTGCTTTTCCAATTTCTGTTATCTGCCCTTTTGTAAGAATTCTATTCCCCCCGCCTTTCTTTTTAATGTAGGGAACTCTGAGATATTAATGTATAGTTCAAGTACAATAAGAATCCATAAAATTTTGCTGATAAACATATCAAATGACATTACAGCATCTGATTGAATATTAATTTATTATTTCATGTATTCAAATTCATACATTGTTTGCTTAGACATGAAGTCTTCTCTCAAGGAAGTCATTTATGACAGAGAGAAACAGACGTGAAAAAACAAATTCCAATATGGCATGATTAGTATCAACAAGGATACATAGAAAATACTCTGAAAAGACAAGAGCAGGTATGATTCACCCATGATAGTAAATAAGAAAATGATTCCTGGAAGAGGTGACATTTATGTTGATTCTTAAAGGACTATTTTAGTGAGTAATAGAACTGAGTAGAGAGTAGGGTGCAAACATATTACAGGCAAAGACGATAGTGAGATTTATTAGTCAACTACTGCCGCATTACAAAGTACTACCTTCTTAGTGGTTTAAAGCACACGTTTATTATCTCATAGCTTCCATGTCAGATTCTGGGTTTGCTTAGCTGAGTCGTCTATCCAGAGTCTCCCGTGGCTGCAGCCAAGGGGTTGTCCTGGTCTGTATTCTCCTCTGGAGGCTCAGTTAGGGAAGAATTGGCTTGAAGCTCTTTCAGCTTGTTTGCAGGATTAATATTCTTGTGGCTGGATGGCTGATCTCATGACTTATCACTGACTGGTGGCTGGAGGTGTCCATATGATCCTCAAGGTCATGTCCAACTCCCTTCCATGTGGCTCTCCCCATGGGCCTTTCAAACATGGATGTTTGCTGCTACAAGGCCAGCAAGGGGGTATCTAACTTTTCAGCGTTTTCAGCTGATTAGGCCAGGTCCACCTTAGATATTTCTCTCTTTTAACTAACTTAAAATCAACTAACATGAGACTTTAACAACATTTGCAGAATCCTTTTACCTTTACTATATAATGTAATTTTATCACAAAAGTTATATCTCACCACCTTTGTCATATTCTATTGATTGAAAGCAAATAAAACTTTCTAACCACACTCCAGGGACAGAAATTATGCAAAGGTGTGGCCACCAGAGGTTGGGAATTATTGGGGGTTTACCCTTGGGTCTGACTGCCATATGGGCAAAAATAAGTCTTCATGAAATAATATAGTATTGCAAAACTGCAAGTACTAGGTAGCTCCATGTGGTAGAAAGATAGAATGTAAAAGACAGAGGAGGGTAAAAGCTAGAACCTATGAACTTTGAGTATCTTGTGAAAAAGTTTGGATTTTGTGCTATGGGTGGTAAGAAACCACTGCAGAACATTCACAGAGTAGAGTTTTGGTGCAATCAGTCTGGAAGCAGTGAGCAAGGTGGAATACAGTAGACTGATATGGAAGAAGGGAGACCAGTTAGAAAACCCTGGCAATAATCCAGACAATGGAGGGTGGGGACTTGTATAAGACCAAGGCAATGAAGAGAAATGATATATAAAAATATATTTAAGAAAATGATTACCATGACCACTGAAGATGGGAAAGAGGAAGGGGTGTGTGGTGACTTATTTTTGTCTAAACTGGTTATAATCACTGGCACAGGGCCTCCTGAGGATGAACTTTGACAAATGGTCTTAACCACTGTGTCAAAAAATACTGGTTGAGGATATATTTTATACAAAGCACTCTATTAGGCATTTCATGGATTTCAAATATTTACTAAATGTATTTTCCAACTCAAGGAATGTATAGGACACACAATCTAAAAGGCTGGATACATAAGGGAGTGTGTAGTATCATATGTGATAGAACGTAATGGCAAGATATCTAGAGAAGTTTATATTAGCTGTAATGTAGTTTATACAGGATAGTAAATAAAGGCAAGATTTACAAATGGAAATTGGGGCTAATATAGGACTTTTTGAGTGAGGTTAAAGAACTTGAGCTTTAGTCTATAAGCAATGGAGAAATCAATGATGGTTTTGGAGCCCAAGAGTGACACTATGAAAACAGTGCCTTCTGAAAATTAATCTGCAAATCGATGTGAAAATAATAGATTTGATGGAAAAAGTCTGGAATAGGAGACTATGTTAAAGAATATATTTATATACTCAGACATTAAAAGGAATGAAATAGGGTCATTTCTAGAGATGTGGATGGACCTAGAGGCTGTCATATAGAGTGAAGTAAATCAGAATGAGAAAAACAAACATCGTATATTAATGCATATATGTGGAATCTAAAAAAATGATACAGATGAACTGGTTTGCAAGGCAGAAATAGAGACACAGATGTAGAGAACAAATGTATGGGCACTAAGGGGGGAAAGTGGGGTGGGGGTGGGGAGATGAATTGGGAGATTGGGATTGACATATATACACTAACATGTAAAAAATAGATAACTAATAAGAACCTGCTGTATAAAAAAAGAAATAAAATTCAAAAAATAAATAAATAAAAACAAACCTACATTAACACATAAAAAAAGAATATATTTATAATCTAGGGTTGAAGACATATGGATTTGGGCCAGTGAGATTGGAAAATCATACAAGTTGGAAATGATTGTCAAGAACCTTCACCAAAACTGCACTAAGTTTGTGGTTGCAGGAAATCGCTGCAGTGGGTCCTTTCTTATTTGAGATTATCACTTTCTAACCAGCATTTTAAATGTATCCCGATCCTACAGATCAAAGTCACCATTAGTGCACATTCTACTTTTCATGTGATTTTGCCTTTACCCTTGGTCACGGCATATCAATCATTGTTGTTTTGTTAGAAATAAGTAGTTTTTTCCACCCTAAGCCTAGAGATTTCTACTCTAACGAATAATCATTATTTTATTAATACTACTAAAATTGCTATTGAGTGTGCATTACATGTAGATAATATTCTGAATAGTCAAAAATAATTATCCCTTAGAATAAACCATTTGGTTATAAACCCAATGACAGGAGAAGAAGCTGAGGATAGATATCTTGCTCAAATTCAAAGGACTCTAGTTTGGAACATGGACAGACATCAACTGCAGAGCTTATAGCCTTGACCATTATGTGATACTCCTAAATTTAACACTGTAAACAAAACAAACACACAAACAGAAACCTTGAATACTTTGTAATACTTTAATTGGTTTTCACTATTTTCTTCCTTTTGGATTCTTATCTCATTAACTTTCTGCAGATGAATTATATGGATTTTCCACCTTACGTTATTTCCCCCAAGTGGGGAAAAAAAAATGTTAATGAAGATTGCTTAATATTTTTGCATAGTAAATTGGAAAGGAGAAGAAGGAATCTTTCATTTGAAAAGAAATGTATTTAAAAATATATTTGTGTGTTGATGAGGTTTGAAACATAATAATAATCTAACTTTGAGTATTATAGTTGTCATGGGCAAAACTAGCATATAGCCTATTCAGTGAAATGCTCCCTATGATTATACCATACTAAAGTCACTAAGAAGTCATGTATTCAGTAATAAAATTCTCCATTGTTTAGGAAGCTGTTATAGCCCCCATTTTCCAGTTAAGAGTTTTTCTCTAAACACATGTGAGTATAACATCAAACCACATCATACAATTCAATACATAGGCAGCATGAAACTAACAGAATGAATCACTCTTTTTTACCCATTCATTCAATCATTTGTTCTTTCAATGTAAATCTATTGAGTGATAGATGTGATAAATATATTGGCAATGGAGAAATGAAAGTTGAATAGTCACTTTTTTGTCTTTCTGAGGGCAGCCTTTGAATTACCTTTGTGATTGGAAAAGAAGTATATAGAGAGAAGTGATTCCAATTTCTGGACAGATTTCTTCCCCCATTTGATAAAGAGATCTGTCAAGAGAGATGGTCAATGTCAGGGGCTGTGGCAGGAAACAAATTTCATAGTAGAACTCACCTAGCACAAAGACTCATTAGGGAGCGTAGGGCAGAGGATGAAAAGAAAGTATGAAAGCTAAAGGCTGGGAGATGTTGAGCACATTGATATTCATCCACTGATTTTGTTTGTTCAGGGAAGAATGTTCCCTACCCCAGTTATGAAGCTAGAACAGACTTAAAACAATATAATACTTGTTATTAAAAAAAAAGAAAAAATTTACTGTGCAAAAGCTTTGAAGTTTCATTAGGTCCCATTTGTTTATTTTTGTTTTTATTTCCATTTCTCTAGGAGGTGGGTCAAAAAGAATCTTGCTGCGATTTATGTCATAGAGTGTTCTGCCTATGTTTTCCTCTAAGAGTTTGATAGTTTCTGGCCTTACATTTAGGTCTTTAATCCATTTTGAGCTTATTTTT
>RJWK010069748.1:0-11069 GCA_004363435.1 Platanista minor | reverse complement strand
CGCAGGCTCAGCGGCCATGGCTCACGGGCCCAGCCGCTCCGCGGCATGTGGGATCTTCCCGGACCGGGGCACGAACCCGTGTCCCCGGCATCAGCAGGCGGACTCTCAACCACTGCGCCACCAGGGAAGCCCCCCGTTTACTACCTTTTGAAAATAAAGGTTCTTGTTCTTTTCAAATCACAACAGAACCTACACATAACTTCATAAAGTCACTGATAGCCAAACGCCACATACACTCAAACTGAATTTCTGGGAACCCATTTGTCACTTTAGGAAATCCATGCTAAACCCAGACATCATGGCAGTGGAAAAGCCCCGAAGATGGTACCATGCTGATGTCTGGTCTGATGCCCTGTGAATGGTTCCAACACCACTCCAGCACATGCCTTCCTGATTTCCCAAGACCCAAAGCCAGTCCTTGAGTGAGTGGGGTCATAATAGGGTTAAATGCATCCAAAGGGATTTACTGCCTAACAAAAAATCAAGTATGTACCGGGACTTCCCCAGTGGTCCAGTGGTTAGGACTCGGCACTTTCACTGCTGGGCTCGGGTTTGATCCCTGGTCGGGGAACTAAAATCCTCCAAGATGCGAGGCGCAGCCCAAAAAATAAAAAATAAAATTAAAAAAATCAACCATGTACCTGAGAACAACAGGAAAGTACTCCAGCCCCATGGACAGATTGCAGAGAGCACAAAAAGTAAAAAACATATTCTTTGTAAGCCAGCTCCATCCTCCCTCCACAGAGACGTGCCTCATCAAGCAGGTAGCAATATCAATAGCAAATTCCACCGCATGTTCACCTAAAGCCATCATTCAGAAGGCACTACTTAGTTTTACCATCATATGCAAACTATTTACGGCTGCTATGCAATGTCACATTTGAAAATTACTATAAAGAATTTGCATTTCAGGGCTTCCCTGGTGGTGCAGTAGTTAAGAATCCAACTGCCAATGCAGAGGACATGGGTTCCAAGCCCTGGTCCAGGAACATCCCACATGCCGCGGAGCAACTGAGCCCGTGTGCCACAACTACTGAGCCTGCACTCTAGAGCCTGTGTGCCACAACTGCTGAGGCCCGCGCACCTAGAGCCCATGCTCCGCAACAAGAAACCCGCGCACCGCAGTGAAGAGTAGCCCCTGCTCGCTGCAACTAGAGGAAGCCCACGCGCAACAAAGACCCAACACAGCCAAAAATAAATAATAAATAAATAAATGTATATAAAAAACGAATTTACATTTCAGAACACATTAAAACATCTGATAAGTATGTTACTGAAAGCGAAGTTGCAAACATACTGTTATTGTGCTGAATAATTTAAAACCCAGATTTATTTAAGCTATCATACAAATACTATTTTGTGCCTGTTAAGAAAAATTCTTGAACTAGAAGGGGACGTGGATCTCAGTCCACCTCACACTTCTAGCTAACAAAGTACCGGAGCGGGCCTAGAAGACCCACGGGCCCTGGCAGCACGGACAGTGGGAGCCAAGGGAGCCCGAGCGGCAGTGCTGCAGGAGGCAGGCGGGGGCTCATGGAAGGCAGAGACTGCCTGCTGCCCAGCTCCGTGCTGCCCAGGGCCCACCTCTGCTAGCTGGCGCCTGCCTAGGGGCGGCAGGAACGTGCTTTCCGCCCCCCACCCCCACAATTCCCAGCATCTCCCAGCCGCGCCCCAACACGCAGCCCCTGCCACGTCTCTGCGTCTCCTCCACCACGAGCCAGGCAACTCAGGCTGCTCCCCTGCTTCCTTCAAGGCTGTGGGATTCTGTCTTCCCACCTGAAGTCAGCAGCCAAGGTTTGTCCGTGATGTGAAAAGTGGGCTACGAGAGAGAAACCCCTACAGACGGGACGCATAACTACACCCTTGCTGACAGTGGGAGAGATGTCCTAGGAGACAGCCCAGGGAGCCGAGGTCCTGTTCTAGGTGAGCAGAGCTGCCCTAAACTGCTCCTCTCAAAACCGTCAATTCAGACAGCCTACAGCTAGCATCTCCCCACAAAAGTTACAGAAAGTAAAAGCATGACTCATACTCATCAAAGTATATTAATTTCTTCTGAACATGTCTTGACTTTTGCAAAACAGCTCTGTGATTCTTCGACACCCAACATCTCTGCTGAGCGGTTCTGCTGCGGGAAACAGGGCGGCCTATCTGCGTTCTGACCAGGCGTGGCACCCAGGCCACGTCTGGGAACTGGGGCCATTCTCCCTTTATCAGCAGTGCTCTTGGTCTCGCTCTACAAACCCCTTATCTGTCTTCCTCACCCCTGTCTACCGAGCATCTGCTGTGGACAGAAGACGCTGTGGCTCCATCCCCCGAGACCAGAGTCTAAACGAACGACAGACGAGGCCAACCTCACAAGCCGGCTCAGAAAAGTCTACAGGGTCTCACCACTTGGATTCCTGACTGCTTCAAAATCACATAAAAGGTGATTCACAATCTACTCTGAGGTCATAGCTGACTTAGGACCCCTTGCAGTGTAACATCCCAGGTGTCCTCACCACCCCTTAGGAGGAGGTTCAACCGATTGTCCACACGGTAAACAGGAAGAAAAGGAGTCACAACCTACCTGAGGTTCACAGTCACAAACGGCATTGGCCATGGTTCTGATTCAGGCCAGCTCCAGAGTTAACCATGCAGGCCCTCTAAGCAATCCCAAACTGGCTAGAAATGGTCAAGGGACCACATAAAGAAATTTCACTCCCTTAATCACCTGCTCCCACACGTCATTCCAGGAGGACAAACGCTCCCACAACAATGCAATGGAAGTTAACACCTGGACATGGCCTTCTGCCCCAGCCGGGGGGAGCACTGTTTTCTTCCGAATGGAGGTATCCCATCAGGGGCAAGAGATCTTAGGTTCACCACTTCTAGATGCAGCATCTTAAAACTGCTCTGCCCACCAAAAAAAAAATTTTTTTAATGTAAATTGGTGCAGTCACTATGGAAAACAGTATGGAGGAGGTTCCTTACAAAACTAAAACTAGAGTTGCCGTACGATCCAGCAATCCCACCCCTGGGCACGTATCCGGAGAAAACTCTTAATTCGAAAAGATACATGCACCTCAACGTTCACAGCAGCACTATTCACAATAGCCAAGACATGAAAGCAACCTAAGCGTTGCTTAGGAACACTTAGGAATGGATAAAGAAAATGTGGTTCATATATACTATGGAATACTGCTCAGCCATAAAAAAGAATGAAATAATGCCATTTGCAGCAACATGGATGGACCTAGAGATTATCATACTAAGTGAAGTCAGAGAAAGACAAGTATCATATGATATCACTTATATGTGGAATCTAAACTATGACACAGGGCTTCCCTGGTGGCGCAGTGGTTGGGAGTCCGCCTGCCGATGCAGGGGATGTGGGTTCGTGCCCCGGTCCGGGAAGATCCCACATGCTGTGGAGCGGCTGGGCCCGTGAGCCATGGCCGCTGAGCCTGTGGGTCCAGAGCCTGTGCTCCGCAACGGGAGAGGCCACAACAGTGAGAGGCCCACATACCGCAAAAAAAAATAATAATAAAATAAAATATGACACAAATGAGTTTCTTTATGAAACAGAAACAGATTCACAGACATAGAAAAGAAACTTATGGTTACCAAAGGGGAAAGGGGATGAGGAGGGATATATTAGGAGTTTGGGATTAGCAGATGTAAACTACTATATATAAAACAGGTGAACAAAGACCTACTGTATAGCACAGGGAACTATATTCAATATTCTGTAATAAACCATAATGGAAAAGAATATGAAAACGAATATGTATATATAACTGAATCATCTGCTGTACACCAGAAACTAACATAACATTGTAAATCAACTGTATTTCAATTAAAAAAAAATTAAAACTGCTTTGACCGTTAGTTCGAAAATTGAGCCATTAGTTCAGGTGAGCTGCGATTCAGATTTATGAGTTGCCAGGTGCCACCTCCAGCCCCCAGGCTCATAGGACACAACGCCTAACTCATCTCAGCTCCTACCCATCTCCTCCAATCAGCTCATTGCTCTAAGCAGGCGCTGTCCGATACAAGTACAACGGGAGCCACATGTGAAATTCTTAATTTTCCATCAGCCATATTAAAAAAGTAAAGAGAAACATGGTTACATTAATTTTAATAATATATTTATTTAATCCAACCAAAAATGTTATTTCAACATGTAATCGATATAGAACAATTATAAGTAGGCTATTTTGCACTCATTTGTCGCCCTAAGTTTTCCTTGTTTTGTTTTTTTGGTGGAGCCACGTGGCATGCACAATCTTCCCTGACCAGGGATCGAACCTGTGCTCCCTGAGTTGGGAGTCCTAACCACTGGAACGCCAGGGAAGTCCACACTACATTTTTCAAGTGCAGGGTGTACTTATAGTTCAATTTGGGCCTCATTTCCAGTGCTCACCAGTCACATGTGGCTGGCTAGTGGCCACCAGCTATTGTAGTGGCCAGCACAGCACTGGTCCCTTCTCATCTCTTCACTCACACAGCAGGCACCCAACTAGAGGCTGCCCGACCCACTTCAGTATCCTCCTAAAACAATAGGAACTAGGCTCTCCCCACATGGAACTAACCCGTTTCCCAGCTCAGACACTGAGCGAGATGAGGTGGTCTTCCCTGACCCCAGTATCACCTCCCCTACGTCGCCTTACAGATCAGCTCGCTCACCTACCGGATGCTGGCAGTTAGGAGTGACAGCAGAAATCACAGTGGGAGGCATGAGGTCCTTGGCAAGTGGCAGCTCAGGGAGTGGGATGGGAAGACAGGGCTGAGCCGGTGCTGGACAGCAGGTGTGAGTTACCCTCACCCAGGTCGCCTTTCCCTCTGGAGTCACAGGAAATGGCCAGTGACCCTTTCTCCTGAATCCTTCTGTCTGATGCACTACAAAAACCCATCTGTTCTTCCGTCCTGTTCTCCCTCTACAGCTGACCTTGCTTCCCAGGTTGAACACAGAGCCTAGTACGTACCCCTTTCAAACTCATTGAGGCCACACAGGAAGTCCCACTTGAAGGATTTCAGAGCCAAACTTCATACATAATTGAATGGCACACACCTAGAAGGAAGGTCTAACTGGGAAAGGTGGCAGGGACTGGACATCAACTGCACACGACAGAGGCACCTCTGAGAGGCTGTAACCCTCAAGTTTGGGGGAAACTCTGCTCTCAGCCGTGCCACTTGCACTCCAGTATACAGACGTAATCTTTGCTTTTACACTCACTTCCTGCAAACTACGATGAGCACAACTGGGTCCCCCACGTGCCTCTGCATGTCCAGCTGGCCTGTGCAGGACTGGCTGGCAGAGGCAATGTGGCTGCACCTGGCTGCAGGCCGCACTTCTGACTTCCAGACCCCACTCTCAGTACCAGGTGGCCTCCAACGAGTTGACAACCTCTCTCTGCTTCTGAATTTTGGTCTGAGAGTGGAAACAGTAACACTACCTACCTCACATGCTATGAGGACTCAATGAGAATCCACATAAGGTCCTTAAAACCTGACCGAACCACAGCAAATGCTCACTAAATCGAACTTGTTACAAAGGCAGTAATAGGGTTTTCCACTTGAAACGATTTAAGTAACAGAAAACTTCTCCCTCACCTGTCACTCTTCCGACCCAGTCAGTGGAATAGGCCCTCCGCACAAATGAAAAATATGGGTGGCAGCAGCCACCAGGGTGATACAGGGGTTCAGCAGGTAGAGGCAGGGCCTGTTCCTATGCTAATTGCTCATTTAGCTTAAAAAATATCTTTATTGAAGGTAAATAACACAATAAACAATTACAATTTGATACACTGACATATTACACACCTATGAAACTACCACCTCAGTTAAGGTAATGGACTCATCTACACCCCCAAAAGTCTCCTTGTGTCCCTCTGTAACCCCACCCCCGATGCCCAGGCAACCACAAATCTGCTTTCTGTCACTACATGTAAGTTTGCATCTTCTAGAGTTTTATATACGTGGAATCATGCAGTATGTACTTTTCTGTGGTCTGGCTTCACTCCCTCAGCATGGTTACTTTGAGATGCATCCATGCTGTTGCATGTCTTTACATGGACGTCTGCCCTCGTTTCTCTTGGGTAAACACCTAGGAGTGGAAAGGCTGGATCACACACAGCAAAGCATACGTTTAACCTATTAAGAAACTGCTGAACTGTTTTCAACACGGTTACACCATTTTTCATGCCCACCATCACTGCATGAGAGTCCAGCGCCTGCACACCCTCGGCAGCACGTGGTATGGTCAGCCTTTTCCATTTTAGCCACTGTAATAGGTGGTTAGTGGTGTCTCGTTGTGTTTTTTTTCTTTATACATTTATTTATTTTATTTTATTTATTTTATTTTTGGCTGCGTTGGGTCTTTGTTGCTGCACACGGGCCCCTCTCTGGTTGCAGTGAGCGGGGGCCGCTCTCTGCTGTGGTGCGCAGGCTTCTCACTGTGGTGGCCTCTCCCGTTGGGAGCACGGGCTCTAGCCGTGCGGGCTTCAGTAGTTGTGGCGCACGGGCTTAGTTGCTCTGCGGCATGTGGGATCCTCCCGGACCAGGGCTCAAGCCCGTGTCCCCTGCACTGGCAGGCAGACTCCCAACCACTGAGCCACCAGAGAAGCCCCTTGACATGGACCATTTTTAAAGTCGTTATTGAATTTTGTTACAATATTGCTTCTGTTTTGGCTTTTTTGGCCACAAGGCATGTGGGATCTCAGCTCCCCAACCAGGGATCGAACCCACACTCCCTGCATCGAACGGCGAAGTCTTAACCACTGGACGGCCAGGGAAGTCCCCTCGTTGTGGTTTTAATTTGCATTTCCCTGATGGCTAATGATTTTTCACATGCTCATCTGCCATCTCTCTATATTTTCTGGTGAAGTCTCTGTTCAAATCACTTGCTTTTTTTTCAGGTTGTTGTTTTCTTATTATTGAATTTTAAGAGTTCTTTACTTATTCTGGACATAAGTTACCTAGAAGACATGTGATCTGCTAGTATTTTCTGCCAGTCTGTGGCTTGTCTTTTCATTCCCTTAACAGTGTCTCTGAAGGAGGAGATATTTTTAAATTTGATGGAGTCCAATTTATAAACATTCTCTTTAATGAACTGTGCCTTTGATGTCATTAAGAAATCCTTGCCTAACCCAAAGTCTCAACGATTTTCTGTTTTCTTTTAGATGTTTTCTAGTGTTAGGTTGTGTGTGTCTGATTCATTTTGACTTAATTTTTGTCTATGGAGCCAAGTTCACCTTTTACATATGGATACCCAACTGTTCAAGCACCTAATTCATTCGTTTTAGTTTCGTTTTTCAATTTAAAATTATTTCAGGGACTTCCCTGGTGGCGCAGTGGTTAGGAAGCCGCCTGTCAATGCAGGGGACATGGGTTCGAGCCCTGGTCCGGGAAG
The DNA here is from genome assembly GCA_004363435.1 of Platanista minor. NCBI lineage: Eukaryota > Metazoa > Chordata > Mammalia > Artiodactyla > Platanistidae > Platanista > Platanista minor. Next base: position 3,679 of record RJWK010069748.1, on the reverse strand, counting down.
ATCCCACATGCCACGGAGCAACTAAGCCCGTGTTCCACAACTACTGAGCCTGTGCTCTCTAGCCCGCAAGCTACAACTACTGAGCCCACGAGCCACAACTACTGAAGCCCACGTGCCTAGAGGCTGTGCTCTGCAACAAGAGAAGCCACTGCAATAAGAAGCCCATGCACCGCAACGAAGAGTAGCCCCTGCTCGCTGCAACTAGAGAAAGCCCAGGCACAGCAACGAAGACCCAATGCAGCCAAAAAATAAATAAATTTTTAATAAATAAATAAATAAATAACTTATTTCAACTTACAAAGAGTTGCAAGCATAATACAAAGAACTGGATACCCTTGCCCAGATTCACCGCCAACACTGTGACACATTTATTGCCCCCATTTCATACAAACATATTGGAATTTTTTTCTGAATTGTGTGGCCTCACCTTTATCTGTATGATCTGCTGGTATTCCAACCAAGATTTGATTTGCAAAAGGGGCTCTTCTGCTTTCTACTGAAAGAAGCTAGAAAAATACTGCTCTTGTCCAGAATGTGGACCATCATCTCTGGGACCTTAACCCTTCATGCTGAACACTGGATGAAGACTTTGAAGAGAAAACCCTTCTCTGGATCAATTTGCTCGAAAACAACTTTGGGCTTAAAAATGACAGATGGGCAAAACTGTAACAAAAACCAGGTTCTTAAAAAAAAGAACCCCTGAAGAAATTTAAATATTGCACTTTAAAAACTGGTAAGAATCAATTATGTCAAAATTACCTTAATTCAGAAGTGCTTCTAGTCTGGTCTCCAAAACATGTAAAATTGTCTGCAACAGAGAAAAGGCTGTATTTGCATTGATTCAGGTTGTGAGGCACAATATTCCATACATTTTAAGAAGCTCATAATTCTGCCCCTTCCCCATCACCATTTCTTGCCCCCAAATCACTTTCCTTATTAGTACTTTGCATTAACTTAATGGTAAGTTTTTCAGTGTGGAAAAGAAGAAATCTGATCTCAATTTCTTTAAAAAAAAAAAAAAAAAAAAATCCTTAGAAATGCCTCAGGGAAAATATCTTGAATTAAACTGAAAAGCATCAGGGGGAAGGGGTGTTTAGAATCCTGTTACTACAAAAATTATAGTTAACAGCAACAGAAAAAAACACTGCAATTCAAGAAACTTCTAAGAGTAACCTTCCCCAGACTTTCCCATCTGGCCCGCAGAGGATCTCATGTGAATGTCAAAGAAGCCACGGGCTGACTGTTCCTAAGTGCAGGCAAGTCAACCTTGGCACATCTCCAGCCCATCCCTCTGGCCCAGTCCAGCTGCTGTGGTGCCGTCCAAAGATGTGGCCCTGGGTGTCCAGGAAGCCAGAGCAGCAGACACAGCAACAAGCCTCTGGACTTGCCTCTCATCACACTGCAGCCAGTGCGAAAAAATATTTACTTCTAGGTTTCTTCTGAAATACCTGCTTGTTCTTTTCCAGAAACTAAGTTTCAATACACTTAAAGATGTTCTGGTAATCTCTCCAAAATACTCTGAAAAGGCCGCTTTTGGACATTTCACAGCTTACCTCTTGCCTATTGATCAATTCTCTATTACGTTTACAAACTCAGTGCATATGCCTCTAACCTGGGGGTCAGGAGAGGCATCAACAAGCTGACGCCCCCCAGTTGAACTATGAATTCTAAGGCATTTATTTATAACAAAATAGTTTTGCTTTCGAATTATGCTCGAATGTTGCTTATGTTATAAGCAAGCACATACTTTTTTGCAGTAAAAGTGGGCATGGAAGAAAACAGTGTGGTGGTTCCTTAAAAAGTTAAACACAGAATCACCATACAACCCAGCAATTCTACTTATAGGTATACATCCAAAAGAACTGAAAACAGGTATTCAATACATGTACACATATGTTCACAGAAGCACTATTCACAACAGCCGAAAGGTGGCAACAGCCCAAATGTCCATCAACAGATGAATGGATAAACAAAATATGGTACACCCACACAATGGAATCTTATTCATCCATAAAAAGGAATGAAGTACTGATACACGTACAACATGGATGATCCTTGAAAACATTACACTACGTGAAGAAGCCAGACACAAAAGGTCACATATTGTATGATTCTGTTTATGTGAAATATCCAGAACACGCAAATCCACGGAGACAGAATGCAGTAGCTGCCAGGGGCTCTGTGTGCGATGGACAACTGCTCGACGGATACAGGGATCCTTCTGGGGTGACAAACATGTTCTGGAATTAGGTAGAGGTGGTGGCTGCACAACACTGTGAATCACTAAAATGCCACTGAATTGTTCACTTTAAAATGGTTTTGTAATATGAATTTTACCTCGGGGTGCGGGGAGGAATAAATGCTGTTAAAGGTACTTGAAGAAACCAAACCAAACCAGTGGGTGTGGAAGAAGCTGGAGACAGGGGCAAACTACGACTCTCACCCCCATGAACCCTCTGAGCCGGGCTCCCAGGAGTGCACACCCAAGGCTTCATGAAGTCATCAAACTGAAAGCCGGGGAATCTCAACCTTGGCACAACTGACGGTTACTTTACATTTATTATTTTATTTATTTATTATTTTCGGCTGCGTTGGGTCTTTGTTGCTGCGCACGGGCTTTCTCTAGTTGCAGCGAGCGGGGGCTACTCTTTGTTGCAGTGCACGGGCTTCTCACTGCGGTGGCTTCTCTTGTTGTGGAGCACGGGCTCTGGGCGCGTGGGCTTCAGTAGCTGTGGCACGCGGGCTTCAGTAGTTGTGGCTTGCGGGCTCTAGAGCACAGGCTCAGTAGTTGTGGCACACGGGCTTAGCTGCTCTGCAGCATGTGGGACCTTCCCGAACCCGTGTCCCCCGCACCGGCAGGCGGACCCTCAGCCACTGCACCACCAAGGAAGCCCATGGCAGGTGGATTCCTAACCACTGCGTCACCAGGGAAGCCCTCAATTGTTGTTGGTTTTTTTTTTGCGGTACGCGGGCCTCTCACTGCTGTGGCCTCTCCCGCTGCGGAGCAAAGGCTCCAGATGCGCAGGCTCAGCGGCCAGGGCTCACAGGCCTAGCCGCTCTGAGGCATGTGGGATCTTCCCGGACCGGGGCACGAACCCGTGTTCCCTGCATCGGCAGGCGGACTCTCAACCACTGCGCCTCCAGGGAAGCACCCCCCCCTCAATTGTTTTTTAAATTATCCTGTATTCTCTTGTGTTCATTAAAAGCTTAAAAAAACACACACACACTTCACTGTGGTTTCCATATGAGACAGTAAATCTTTGGGGGAAAAGTTATGAGGGAAACTACTTATTTTTTGCAGAAGGGTGGTTAACTATGCAATATGACCTGCAAAGAGTTCCAAATGGGAATGTAAACTGATACAGCCACTATGGAGAACAGTATGGAGGTTCCTTAAAAAAGTAAAAACAGAATTTACTATACGACCCAGCAATCCCAACACGGGGCATATACCCAGAGAAAACCATAATTCAGAAAGACACATGTGGGGCTTCCCTGGTGGCGCAGTGGTTGAGAATCCGCCTGTCGATGCAGGGGACATGGGTTCGATTCCTGGTCCGGGAAGACCCCACAGGCCACGGAGCAACTAAGCCCACGCACCACAACTACTGAGCCCACGTGCCGCAACTACTGAAGCCCACACGCCTAGAGCCCGTGCTCCACAACGAGAGAAGCCACC
>RJWK010069747.1:0-11069 GCA_004363435.1 Platanista minor | reverse complement strand
GAGGGGCTGGTGTCGAGGGCAGGGCATCCTGGGGGGCAGTGGGCAGGGGGACCACCCTCACCCGGGGATGCAGAGGGTGGAGAGGCCGCCTGTCAAGACTAGAATCAGGGGTCTCGGAAAGAGAACCCCCAAGTCTGGGCAGTGGCCGCAGACCCCACCAAGCCTACAGGCACTCCTGTGTCCCCTTGGCCGCATCCTCCCAAGGGGTGGGTGCAGAGAGGTGGCAGAAGTGGGGGTAAGCAGCAGGGCCAGCGGAGTCCCCCTTATTTCCTGCCCCAGTGCCCACCTGTCCTCACTGCTTGGGGCCCAGCCCCCTCCCCAGAGCCACAGGCCTCCCCTGTCCCAGCCAGAGGGGCCGGGGGCTGAGCTGTGGGGCAGGCCTGGACCCAGACTCCAGACCCAGGCATTGTTCTCCTGCTCCGAGTTTCCCGCCTGGGACAAACCCCCCGGTTTGTGGAACCTGCGCCCTGCCTGGGTTCACAGCTAAACTTAGAGCCTCCCATTGTCTTGCTGGGGCCTCGGAGTTTGGTTAAGAACTTCCCCTGATTTCCTCGGGACCGGCTGGAAAAAGCCGGCAGGCCAGCCAGGCACATCCTGTGTTTGTGTTTGTGCGGGAGCTCGGCCGGGAATATCTGATCAGGCAGAACGGGCCAGGCAGGCCGGACCCTCCCAGGCCTGAGGAAGAGGGGCCTGGCGGGGGCCCAGCTGCCCATTGTCCCTGCTGCCCGCTCCCCCAACCTGCCACCCCTGCTGCCTGCCTGTGGGCCCAGAGCCAGGGGTGGGGGTGGGAGAGAGGACTAATAAGTCACCTGATTAAATGGTCTGAGGTCAGACCATCACTCGGACAGGAGAACTCGGGGCCTCTACAAAGTCTAGGGGTCACCACTGCACGAAGACGCCAGCCTGCATTGGTCAGCTGCCTGGCAGGACCTTGCCAGGGCCTTTCATTGCTAAGGCCCGACGTGCAGGTATCTGGGGTGCAGGGTGAGACAGTCCTGCCAGCCCGCTGCCCCTCACCACCTCTGGGGTCCTGGGGAGTCTGGGGTGGTGGAGAGTCCCAGAGCCTCCCACGGCTGTGGCTAAAACTGAGACCCACAAGCAGATGAGCAGCAGTCTGTAGGCCCAGGTCCCATCGTCCAGGCCATTGAGGGGCTAATGAGAGGCTGGACTGCAGCTGAGGGACAAGGCCGTGTCCATCTGTCCATCAGTGGGGATGGGTGGGGCCACCCATGGCTGGAAGCATCCTATGCATCTGATGGGGAGTGTGCCTGCCCCACAAGGATGGCGAGGCCCAAAGCCCTGTGACTGGGCGGAGCTGGCCAGGGCCCAGGTGGCAGCCCAGGGTCAAGGGAGGCCTCAGCCACTAAGATGGACCCCATTTTCTGTTTGTAAACCCCTTTCTCGTGTTTTATTGTAACCCGTCGGTTGTTCCCCAGCCTAAACCTTGAGGGGCTTGGGGCATAATGAAAGCTCTTCCTTTTCTGGTCTCATCCCGGCCTCCCACAGGGCCTGGCTTGCAGCGGGCACTCCCTGGGGGAGAAGTGCTGCTGAGGCCTGTGCAGCCCCCTCCCCTCTCCTGTCCCCCAGCCCCAGGGCCTCAGGGCAGGGGCAGCCTGGGATTCTGATCAGAACCCTGCCCGCCAGCTGGAAATGACCAATGCCAGGAGGAGGTGACTCCCTTCTCCTCCCCAGGCAGCGCCTTGGCATCTCCAAGGAGCAGTGAGGCAGCCCGTCTTGCCCGTGTCACCGTGTCCTGTGCCGTGTCACATTGGAGTTATCATTCCGAACATTTAGTGAGTGGAATCCAACCTTAGGCTGTTGAATTTCCTTATAGCACTTTGCCCGCAATTATGGCCTGCTGCCACTAGGTGCTGGTAGTGCCTCAGGCTGGTGATTCATGTTTTAACCTGAGATTGATTCAGGTAGCTAGCAGTTTTTCACCACTCCAAAAAAAAAAAAAAAATTGAATGTAATTCTGTCTTTAACCCAAACTAGACATCAGGAGTGCTGGCCTGGGGTCGAGCCAGCAGGGCTCTGCTGGCTTGTTTCAAAGTAAAGGGCTGTGTAATTGCAAGTGTTGGCAGCCTGCATCACCCACGTCTCAACCAGCACAGGTTGGCTGGGGAAGGTCAGTTGCCGCTCCCCCAGCCTAGACCCTGGACTGTGACGGGGTTCCAGGCAAGCAGAAGAGCAGGGATGGCCGCAGAAAGTGAGAGACCCCAGCCCAGTGGTCAAGAACAAGTAGGAGGCCGCGGGTTCCAGTGACGACCTCCTTGTCCCGCGGGCCCGTGACGTGCTCGGTCATCCAGGATCCCCAGACGCCCGTGGGGGCAGGTTCCTGCGCCTCAAGAGAGGGGCCGGCTCGGGGGCGCCCCACAGTCTCTCCCGCTCTCCTGCCAACAGATGTCAGCCATCGAGACCATGACTGAGAAGCTGGAGAGCTTCGCGGCCATGAAGGCGGAATCCGGCAGCTCCCTGCAGCCCCTCCCCCCCCACCCCTTCAACTTCCGGTCCCCGCCCCCGACGCTCTCGGACCCCATCCTCAGGAAAGGCAAGGAGCGCTACACGTGCAGGTGAGATGCTGAGAGCCCCTGGGGCAGCCGCGGCAAAGTGGCCACAGGTGCACGCCGGCCCGTGCACCTGCACTTCAAGGAGAAAGCTCTCAGTCTCAGCCAGGGTACAGCGCGGTAGCAACCGATGGCCCGTTGTCCCCTTGACGTCATTCCCCAGAGATATGCACGTGTCCCCCACCAAGCTGTGCTCCCGTGAGCGCAAAGCAAGTGCAACCTTGGCCAGCCGGTTGGAATTCGCAAGGCCAGAGGCTGAGGTGCCCCGGTCAGTGTTTAACCACAGCTCTGGGGCCAGTGGGGAGCCCAGTGCTGGGGAGAGATGGTCCGTCCCTAGGTGCGCGGGCTTGTGCAGGCCGGTCCTTGCCGTCTTGGCCGAGGCTGGGCTCCGGGGCTGGGAAACTGCTTGGCGGTGGGGGTGGGGGCTGGTTCGCGGGGGTGGGGGGACTGCCCCAAGCGGGCCAGGGTGGGCCAGTGCCGTCTGCCCAGTGGTGCGAGTCCAGCTTCTCTGTGAAGCTGGGCCCCGGGGCTGAGGAGAGGCTGAAATCCGGGGTGTGCAGCCGGGCCACCTGCCCCCAGGTGTGGGAGAAACAGCACCAGGAAAGCACCTGGGCACCCGAGGTTCTGGCGGCGCGTCTGCTTCACGCATCCCTCACCCACCCCTCCACTCCAGGTACTGTGGCAAGATCTTCCCCCGATCAGCAAACCTCACGAGACACCTGAGGACACACACCGGGGAGCAGCCGTACAGGTAGGAGCCCGCCCGGTAAGGGGTGCAGGCTCCTGGCAGACAGGAAGCAGAGGGTAGGAGCCAGCATGCTTGCACCAGCTTGCTTCCTGCGCCCCTCCCTTCTGGCCCCTCAGCCATCCTGTGCCCAGGGACGTTATAAAGTTTAGGCTACCGGAAGGTTCCCATCTACCGAACCAGAAGGGTGCCCAGGAGCAGCCCTCCCACCTGCCGCTGGGGTGTCCCTGGAGTGGAGAAGCCAGGCCCAGGGGTGGTCTGGCGGGGGGAGCCTCAGCCTCACCACCACCCAGCCCCCCTCCGCTCACCTCACCACGGCCGGCAGCCATCGCTGACCTAGCCCTGGGCAGGGGACCAGGGCAAGCGCCTAAGGCGGGGTGGGCTGGTCTCAGAGCAAAAGGAGCTCCATGCAGATTCGGGTCCCACCCAAGCGTAGGGCGTACTGAGGGATTCCTTACATCCCCCCGACCGCCCTGGACGGACGCCACCTCTGCTCCCAACCTCGCTTCTCGGTGCCTGGGCTCCTGCCTGCAGAGATGTGGCCACAAGCGCATGGGGGGTATGAGAGCCAGTGCATTGCGTGTTCACAACTAGTGGAGGCATCACCCCATTTCAAAGACTTGGAGCCCCAGGCTTAGAGATGCCCCTGACCTGCCAGGGGTCCGAGATCATGGCCATGGTAGTTTACCATTCTGGCCTTTCCCCTTGGTCCCTGGGGTGTTTGTCGGGCAGGAAAAGAGCTGAGGGTAGTGCCCTGGCTTTTGGGGACCCCACCCAGGGGAACCCTGGGAGTCCCAGGGAGTGGTGACCATGAGGCAAGTTGGGGAAATGCTGGTCCCAACGCCAGGACGACATTCTGGGCTGTCTGGTGAACAGCAGCCATCGGGAGTAAGGGGTTTGGTGTGGTTTTAAGTTGGCACCATGAGATTCCTGTCCTCTGGCCGCTGCACAGAGCTGGGAGTCACCCACTGGCCCTGGAGATTGGGGGCGTGTCCCCATCCCTCGGCTGGGCGGCCACACAGGGACCCCTGCAAGTGTCACAGTCCCCATGCCCTGTCCTGGCCGGGTAAGCGTCAGCTCGCGTCATCTGTTCAGTGCCCTCGGCCTGCCCACAACACACAGCCCCCCGTTCCCCTTGGAAAGTGACTTACAACTTAACAGAGGCTGGTTTGGCCTGGTTCCCTCCCTGAAAAGGAGCCATGTGTGTTTTCTGTAAGGAGAACCAACTTCTGGACAGTGTTGCGTGTAAGAGCCCCTGGGGGGTCGGGGCCGTGTTTATAGAAGGATTTAATTATCATCGATTTCTTTTGCTCTTTCCAATCTGTGAGCTTCGACGTGGGTAACAATGATTGCTTTGAAAGTTTGCGCTGCAAATCCTGACCACGTCTGGTTCAAGGCGGTCTACGATGAGGAGTTTGGGGTGTGGGACTGTGTTTGTGACGTCACTGAGGCTTCTGGGCTCACTCTGTGAATCAGAAGGGCTTGAACTGGAGAAGGAAAATGCACGGGTCTGTCCACAGAAGCCCGTTGCCGGCCCAGGCCAGGTCTGATGAAAACCACCCGCCGCCTGCCTGGAGCCCACGTGTGTGCGCTGCGTGTGTGCCCGGACAGGCCCAGCGGGCGGGGGGGCCCCTCACAAGCAAGAGAAAGACAGACCCCTTAGTGTGCCTGATACATTTGCTGGAGAGGAGGTCACACCTCTGCCCGGCCCAGCCCGTGTCCTGGCTCAGAGATCTTTGGGTGAAGCTGCGGGGCGAGGGGCAGTTGATGACACATTCCTTCAAGCTCCGGCGCGGAGGGCTTATTGAGATGTGGGAGGAGAGATATTAAAATTGGATTGGGAACGACGGGGGCCGCTTCCTTCATCTGTCCTGGCAGCTGCCGTGCTCAGGGGGTCCCCCCCAGCTGCTGCCCAAGGGTGGGGGGCCTCGAGTCACACTCTGGATGCAAGCGCTCGTGGACTGGCCATGGGCTCCTGGCGGGACCTGGGATTCTGGCCTTAAGGATGCTCACCTCCCCATCTGCAGAGCGTTTCCTCCCTGGCTCCCCGTCTCGGTAACTGCGTTAAGTCAAAGCACCCAGCAAGGTCCTGTTACCACTTCCGTCTGGGCTACGGGTGGCCCATAGGTGTCCTTTCTCTGCTCGTTTTATTGTCAGGGCTGGGTTTCAAAATCTCTCCTTTCTTTCCTTTCCTGGCTTTACAAAGACCAAAGCTGTTTCTCCCTGTGATGGCTGGTGTGGCCCCACTGGGTCCCGGGGAGGACGCTGCCAGCCCCCCGAGGGCCATCTCACCCTCCCCACGTGGTGCTGGGTCTCTACCATGGCTAGCTTTCCCAGGGCGGCGGCAGATGCGGTCACAGCAGGGGCCCCTCAAGGCCCTTCCTGCCCGCCGCCGTGGCCAGCGGGTCTTCGCTCTCCCACTCTTGCTGGAGCGCGATGGTGTGTTATTTTATACAGCACGGCCATAAATTTCATGAGCCACTTGTCAGCTTATTTGCAACACAAATCCCAGCTGCTCTGAGAGACCTGCTCTCTCACAGCCCTGGGCTCACCAGTCCCCTAAATTTCAAATGTACTTCTCTGGGCCATTTATTTAGATTAGGACCAGGAGAGGGCCAGATTCAGGACTCTGACCAAATTGAATGCGTCGCTGCCCTCCCCAGCCCCTCCCAGCCCCGCAGAGGTTGGGGGTGGGAGGTCTCAGGTCTGCAGTGAGCTCCTCATCCAATCCTGTTTCGTACTCAGGGTTCCCACTGCTCTGGGATAATGCACGGCCGCTGGTGGAGCTTGCAGAGGGTCCCTGAATTTCCAAAGATACAGAGAAGGAAGGCTAAGTGTGCAGGCACCTGCGTAGACCAAGGCGGTCGCACCATGCAGCCCGTGTGAAGCCTGTTGGACAGGCAGGGGGTGAACGCCCAGACCCGGGCTGGGGCCAGCTTGGCCTTGCACTCGCCCTACAGGCGAGCCTGGCACCACTGGGGGTGGAGGGTTTCTGTAACTTTGCGGGGGGGTGCTGGGGGCAGAGTGGGGGAGTGAGATGGTGCAGGCTGGGATGTAAAAATCCTCCTTTCTGGACCGTTGAGAGGGGAGCGCCAGGTCAGAGGACACCCGAGCATCTCTGCTCAGCGCAGCCAGGGAGAGGGCTCAAGCCCCAGCCCAACTGCTCTAGCACCGCAGGCTGAGAAAGACAAGGTAGCCACCTTCCCGGTACTGGCAGCCAGGACGTGGGTCCAAGTCACGAGGCTGTAGGAGGAACAAGGTCCCACGTCCCAGGGACACCCAGGGGCCCGGAGGCAGCTCAGCTGGCCCAACAGGCCGGCCTGGCACCTAGGAGCAGAGAAGCCTGAGGGTGGCTCAGGGGGAGCCCAGGGGCTTAGTGTGTAGATCACGGATGGCTCTTAGCCCATCTGCTGTGGAGGGAGCCCGCATTAGCCTGGCCTCAGGCAGAATTTGGAAGCTTCGGAAACTGAGTAAATGGAGCCCCAGGATCACATCAGGGGAGCCGTAGGAGCTCCCTCTAGCTGGGCCCCTCTCCCCAGGGGTTATCCCACAGGAGGAGAGGTGGGGGTAACTTGGAGCCTCTCAACCTACAGGGACAGAGCTTCATAAAGCTGCCACCGCTTCGCGCAGGGAAAGCTCAGCTCCTGGGCCCCGGCGGCGGCTAGTGGGGGCCTCGGGCTTCCTTCCTCGGGGGCCCTGGGAACACTGAGGTTGCCCACACTCCCCAGGCAGGGCCAGCCTCTGAATGTCAAGTGTCAGGCAGGCACCTCGGGTTCTGGGTGGGTGGCACTGGGAAGGCCTCCACCAGCCCTGCCCCACATGGGAGGCCAGGGCCCCAGAGCATCCTCAGGCACGTCCCCATGCACATGACAGAGTGCTCATGACCAGTACGCTGTGCTGGAGCACAGCCACCGGCCCCTGTAGGAATGCCAGGCCGCGTCCTCAGGACAGGTCCCCACGCCTTCCAGCCACGCCCTCTGGGTGAACCTAATGTCCCAAGCTCATGCCCCTCTGCACTGGCTGCATGGACTCTGCCTCCTGAAGGGCTCGGCCAGTCAGCGTTCTGCCATGCTCACCTCTCTGCTTGTCGCTCCATGGAAGCTCGTTTCCAAAGCAGGAAGAGACCTGAGCACAGGGATGGATGTTTCGGTGCACCTGTGCCTCTGATACTTGGATGAGCATCCCTGGAGGAGTTCTGAGGCCAGGTGCACACGAGCATGCCCACCAACACATGCGCACACACACTGCACACGCACACACCCCCGCAAGCGTGCACATAGCCACACGTGTGTGTGCGAGAGCACTCTGAGACGCTCGCACACGTGTGCAACTGGAGACCCCTGAGCCAGAGTCCCTCTGCCATGGCCCAGCTGGACATGCAGAGCGGGTGGGAGCAGTGGACGGCCTTGGCCCGGACTCCCGCCACCAGGAGGAGGTGGTGCTGTTTGCAGAGCTGGCGGCTGTGGGTCCTCCATCCCCCGGCCCCAGCTCTCGCTCTCCCTCTCTCTCTCTCTCTCTCTCTCTCTCTCATTCTCTCTGTTTCTTGCTTCTCAGTGCCGGTATTGCTCGGGCCCTCTCTGTCAGTTCCCGTGGGTGATCACCCTCCCTTTCCCCGCCCTCGGGGCCTCCAAGGGTGGTAGTGAAGGCTGTGCCCGCACCAGGCCCCACACCCACGGGGACCTGCACGTGGCAGGTGTCTCAAATCGTGCCTCATGGCAACCCCCCGTCAGTAAAGCGCTTTGCTCTGGTAAACCTGGAGGGTCACGACGATATTTTGACAACAGGAGCATCTGGAGGAAAGAGCGTCTTTTTCTAATTTCCCAAGTGTGCCGTGCAGCCTGGCAGCGGGTGCCCCTACAGAGGGGCTGAGGGCACCCCCCCACTGAAGGGGGCCCGGGGACAGAGGCCACCTGACAGGGTGAGGCTGGGAGCCCTCTTCACCTCAGGGCAGTGAAGGATGCTCGAGAGAAGTGGGGCAGCCCCCGCGCCCTGTTGATGGACTGGACAGCTGAGGCCCCAAGGGAGATGCGCTCTGCCCAAGGACCTGCGGAGAGGGGCCGGGGCCAGGCCAGGGTAGGGTTCTCCGCCAGGGAGGAAGGTTGCAGGCAGCGGGTCTGGGCTCCTTCCCACAAAAACCTGCCAGGAGCATCTTTCCTGGTGCGCGGGTGCCCCCGTGAGGCCGCCAGGAGCACACGGCCCTCTGCCGCGCACCGGCAGGCCCTGGCCTCCGCGCTGGGCGGACCCAGACAGCAGAGAGGGCGAGAGATGAGGGGAGACGCCAGAGGGTCCCGGTGCTGCCCACCCAGGGGCACAGGCCCCAGAGGGTCCCCCCAGCCTGCTCAGGGCGCAGTCCGACACCATCCACCGCCCAGGGGTCTGGGGGGAGCACCCACTGCCAGGGGCAGCTTTGCCAGGACCGCCTCCCAGTGGCCTCGGGGGTCTCCTCAAGGCCAGGGGCTCCGCTGAGGCGCCGTGTCTTACAGGTGTAAGTACTGCGACCGGTCCTTCAGCATCTCCTCCAACCTCCAGCGGCACGTCCGGAACATCCACAACAAGGAGAAGCCCTTCAAGTGCCACCTGTGCAACCGCTGCTTCGGGCAGCAGACCAACCTGGACAGACACCTGAAGAAGCATGAGCACGAGCACGCACCAGGTGGGGGCGGTTCTGTCCGGTGGGGAGGGGCGGGCGGAGGAGGGGTGGGGAGAGAGGGAGGGCAGGGGCAGGAAGGGAACGCAAGCTAGTCCTGTGGGAAGGCTTGCAGTCACCCCTCAAACCATTTTCACTGTGGAGAATCTTGTGCTCGTGGGTTTTCCTAAGAAGTGGGTTCCCTAAGAGCACCCCAAATGCGCACCCTCGTTGGCTGCCCGCCCCTTCACTGGTGTGCCACGGAGGGAGGGGCTCAGCTGAGGGACGCCCTCCTCTGATGCTCCCCCTCACTGCAGTGAGCCAGCATCCGGGGGTCCTCACGAACCACCTGGGGACCAGCACCTCCTCCCCCGCCTCCGAGTCGGACCACCATGCACTTTTAGATGAGAGGGAAGACTCCTATTTCTCAGAAATCAGAAACTTTATTGCCAACAGCGAGATGAACCAAGCAACAACGCGAACAGACAAACGGTAAGAAACGCATCCCGGGGCCCCAGGAAGGTCTGGACTCTGCATGGTCACCTGTATGGTCACGCCCACAGCAGGGTCCCCCGTCCCAGCACCAGGGACCCCAGGCCCACCGCAGAGGGCGAGGCCCGTGGGCTCTGCAGCCAGTGTCCGTCCCAGCCCCCTCTCTGCCTCGGTTTCGTCACCTGAAGAGGGTGATTAGAACAAGCACCCTGGCCTGATGGCGTGTGTCACGTGCTCAGTGCAGTGCCAGCACACAGGCCTAAATGGCACAGTTTGGCCTCACGGTTAAGCGATGTGCAGCCAAAAGTGGGCCAGGTGACGGCTCCTGCCATGAGATCTGCCTGCCTCCAGGACATTCTTATTTAATCCGAGGCACAAAAGGTTTCTTAGCAAGAGTGCTGCCCCTTTAAATACACACACACACAGAGGCAGAAGAGTGACAGAACTGGGAATTCAAGGATACGGAGTGTATTCTGCATAACCTCCATCCCAGGGCTCAGCTGGCAGAGAATCAGAGATGCCCAAACTCCAAGGGTCCTCAGGGATGTGCTCCCCTAATTCTGCAGAGGCCCAGAGGAGTGGGTGGGATGTGACTCTGCGGCCCCAGGGCCCGGGTCCCTCCCCACCCATCCCCAGCAAGGTGACGAGGGTCCCCCAGGACACCCAGCTCCCCAAGAGCCTGTCTGTTCCCACATCACTGGTGCCCCTGGGGGCAGAGCAGGGGCACCAAAAAACCTGTCAAGTCTACAAATGGGCATGGCACGACACTCGGACTGTTTCTGGCTCTGCTAAGTCCTGAATCTATGCCCGGGAAGGGGGTCTCACCTGGCGCCTGGGTGGGCTCAGAGGAGGGGACGTGGGAGAGGCTGGCCGTGGGCTGCGCATCCCAGAGCCCCGGCTGGCAGTGGAGACCTCACTCTTGGGGGCAGCCCTGCCTGCTCTACAGCCAGCGAAGTGCCCATGTTCATCCCTGGCTCTGGGCGCACGCTATGGTCTCACGGGAACCCAGCCCCTTCCATCTGCTCCTGGCGTGTGGGGTGCGGAGTTGTGCTCGGACAGCACCCCACGGCTCTGAGAGCTGTCCGTACTTCCAGCTCTGCAATCTCTGCCTTCAGAGCAAGTCACGGACCTGAGCACCCAGGGGCCAGGCCACGAGGCACGTCCTGGCTGTTAAAGACTCTCCCTTTGCGCCCAGGGCGAAGCCAGACGAGAACTGACAAGGACATGCCCGGGGCATCCTCCCTGGGGTGGGCGGCCGTGCCGGGTGGCTCCCACACCTCAGGCTTGGGTGACAGGCCCAGCTCTCAGCCACGAGGGGGATACTCCAGGAGAGCCACCAGACAGAGGGGTTGTCCCCAGAGGAAAGAGGGGACGGCGCCATCCTAACCCCACGGAGCAGAACGTTTCAACCAGGGCCCCCGGGGGGTGGTCCTTGGGGCTCAGAGGAGGCTGGCCTCACATCCCTCAGAAAGCCAGGGCAAAGCCACCGTGCCAACCTGGGCCCTCGGCTGGCCCCACCTGCTGATGCTGCATCCCGGGAGCCGGGAGCCACTGGAGGTGCCTGCACATCGCTGTCGGAAATGGAGACCACAGTCACGGTTGACGTTTGTCGGCTAATGTGCGGAAAGCAGTAGGATGT
>RJWK010069746.1:0-11069 GCA_004363435.1 Platanista minor | reverse complement strand
CACTGTTGTGGCCTCTCCCGTTGTGGAGCACAGGCTCCGGACGTGCAGGCTCAGTGGCCATGGCTCACAGGCCCAGCCGCTCCGCGGCATATGGGATCTTCCCGGACCGGGGCACGAACCCGCGTCCCCTGCATCGGCAGGCGGACTCTCAACCACTGTGCCACCAGGGAAGCCCCAGCACCCAACTCTTGATGTTGGGGTTGCAGGGAGATTTAACAGGCAGGTACATCACAAACACAGAATCTGTGAATGGCACGGGTGGCTGCATGGCAGCAAACCTCGGTTTTATTAGGAGCATGTGGATGGCGATGTCGTCAGTGGAAATCTCAGAGTTTCAATTTGCATCATTGCCGTCGCTGAAGAAATCTCCCGCCTCTTCACGGCTGTGATACTGAGGCGCCCTCACACCTGCGGCCGCAGCTTCACATCTGAAGCTCAAATAAAGCAGCCGATTCTGTCTGTCACACTTGTGTTTGTTTGTTTGTTTTTTGCGGTACGCGGGCCTCTCACTGTTGTGGCCTCTCCCGTGGCGGAGCACAGGCTCCGGACGCGCAGGCTCAGCGGCCACGGCTCACGGGCCCAGCCGCTCCGCGGCCTGTGGGAACTTCCCGGACCGGGGGCACGAACCGGCGTCCCCCGCATCGGCAGGCGGACTCTCAACCACGGCGCCACCAGGGAAGCACCTTGTGCTTGTTTTTAATACTTTGACAGCTGGCTGGATTCCAGTAGAATTGGTTTCCTCTATAATCTCATGTCTTTTATCAGTCCGGGTGGACCTCATCCCTGTGCAGTCTCCAAGTGGACATCCTTGGCCACCAGGCCTGGGAGATCTGATTTCTGCTCTGCAGCCCCTGAAGGCAGTAGACGTGTGCTGGTCCAGCCGCCCCAAGATGCCGGCGGGGAGTGGGGAGCGTTAGGGGTTGTTGGGAGGGGAGCATCCGGGATACAAGGACGTCACCTGAGCGCCCAGGCTGTGGGTCCTGGCTCTGTCCTTTAGGTGCCATGGGTGGTGAGCACGGTACCTCACGCATCTCTGAGACGGGAGTTATCGCTAAAGGAGTGTATCTCTGCCCTGGGCAACTATACCAAGTGACCACAAGCATCCTGGCTTAAAACAGCAGGACTCTGGCAGGATTGGCTCCTTGTGGTGTCAGAGGGAGAAACTGGTCCAGGCCTCTCTCCCTCTCTGGTGCTGCCGGCACCCTTGACGCCCGGGCGTGTGGCTGCATCACCCTGATCTCTGGCTCTGTCGTTACATGGCCGTGTTCTCTGTGTGTGCCTGTGTCTAATCTCTTCTTCTAAGGACCCTGTCGTTGGATTAGGACCCACCTACTCTTGGCTGACCTCTTCCTAATCAATTACCTCCACGAAGACCCTAGTCCCAAATAAGGTCACCTTCTGAGGTTCCAGGTGGGCACCATCTCAGGGGCACTGCCGATCCCAGCACAGGAAGTGACCTCCTCCCTGGCCTGCCCATGTCCCAGGAAGGCGTCGCTGTCGCCTACGTTGCCCAGGGCGAGCTGGCGGCTGTGGTGCTTCCCTCTGTACCCCGTGGGCCCCTGCTGGCTTGGGCCCAACTCTGTGCCCCTCTGATGCTTCTGCAGCGTGTATTTTCTGAGCCACATTCGACTCAGGGGAGCTGGTGGTAGCTCCCCTTCTGTCCCTATGCTGCCCCTGCCAGGACGGCTTCTATCCTTGACCCACTACACAGGGCAGGGGACCCGGGACTCTCCTGAGGGTCTGGACATGCCACGGGCTTGGGACCCTGGGCAATGGAGAGCCAAGCCCGAGAGTCAGGGTGAGTCCCAGTCCCCAAGGACGGTTTCTGGCTTTGGTCTGGCAGTGACTCCCTCCAGCCCGTAGGAAGCTCCTGGAAGGGAGGGGAGCCGGGCTCCAGGGTGGGCGTCCACGGGGGTGTGGCCTTCCGCCGCACACGGCCCCCCACAAGCTCACTGCAGCCCCAGCGCGGCTCAGCCCTTCTACCCGGGGAGCCGAGCTTCCAGTGTCCACCCACCTGACCCGGCTTCTTGTCACTGGGCTGGGATGTGGCCCCCGGCCCGGCCCCTCTGTTTCTCGCTCTGCCGGGTGTCCCGCCTCCCCGGGGCCAGACGGTGCTGTTGGTCTCAAAGGCCGGCGCTCCAGCCCTCCTCTCATTCTGCCAGGACAGCCCGTCTGCTCGAGGCCCGGGCACGGCATTGTCGGGGCCTGTACCTCACGCAGGCCCGGGGGAGGACAGCCCTCAGGGTGGGTGAGCCTGGGGGTTGGGGGTGCTTGTCTGCCATCAAGTTCTGTGGGACAGCTTACCTCTAAGAGCGCTCCCAGTCACGGGGCCAGCCTGCCAGGCTGCTCTGTCATCCATAGACGTTAAAGCATCAGCGTGGGGTGTGGACCGTGTCCCCCTCCCCAGTGCCGCCCCAAGACGTGTTTAGCTCCTAATCACTGACCCCTGCTTTCGCAGCTTCCTCGTGACCTTAAGTGGAAATGGGGCCGTCCAGGGTGGGTCTTCATCCACGGATGGTGTCCTCAGGAGCCGGGAAAAGGGGCACAGACCCAGGCCGGGGGGCGCTATCCTGAAGGCCTGGGCAGCCTGGCGGGCAGGGTCCCTGTGGGGGGCACCTGGGATGTGCCTCCTGATGCCCTCGGCTCCCCTGGGAGTAATGGTGGTTGGCAGTCAGCGCCGTGGTCCCGTTTTATGCTCCCCTCCAGGCCTCGGGGCTGGCAGGGTTCTCTCGGGCTCCACTCCCCCGTGCCCAAGGCAGCACGATTCTCTACTGTCCAGACCTATCTTGTGTCTTTGGGGGTCCCAGTGGCACAGGGTGCCAGGAGACCCCAGTCCCTGAGCCTACTGTGTGGCCCTGAGTAACCCCTTTCTCTGCAGGAGGCCCCCGTGCTTTCTCAAAGCTGTTGAAGATTTCCTGGGCTCTGGGGGTCTTTTCTCTGCCGTCTGCTCGGAGCCCCAGGACAAACCGCGTCCCTGGCTGCCCCTGGCTGCCCGGGAGGGGCAGGGTTGGGAGCTTCTGCCTGAGATGTTCCGTGGGCTTTGGGGCAGTTGATGCCCTCATTTTTAATCCTCTGCTGCCAGACACAGAAGACATTTTTCAAAGACAGTTTATCGATTTTGCTCCTGCTGTCGCTGTACAGACATTCATCTTCCTCTAAGCGACGCTGGTGGGAGATCCACCACAAGCTGCGGCTCGAAGCAGTAGCATTCTGAAGCAAAAGGGGGTATGACGGTCTGGGTCCAGGAAGGGGAGGATGTTCCCTTTTCCAAGCCTCAGGGATGCTCCAGGGTCCCCTCCCAGGCAAACGGCAAGGCTTCTGGATGCTGTGATGGGGATGACAGGGGCAGCGTCCTGGTCACCCAGTAGGTGAGAACCATGGATCAGCTGGGAGCCACACGGTAAAGCCACTCTGATAGGGATTCTTTTATTTCCTTTTGGAGAGCTTTGGTGACTCCAGAAAATAGCAGCTCTTTGGGCTTAAAATGGCAGAGATCCACAGACCAGCGGGGCTTCCCCCAAGGTCAGTACACAGTAGGGGCTAACTCAGTGCCTGCCAGCTGGCCACCACCCATGCTCAGGGCTGCAGGCTCATAAAATCTCAGCCCACATCTCAAGCGAGCTTCATGCTCTCGTCATGAATAAAGTTCTTTGTACACCTTTGCTGAGGGAGTGCTCGTAATTCACCTCTCCGGGGAGGCCCTGGAGAGGCAGGGTTGGGACCCTCTCCCCGACTACAGGTGCCCTGCCACGGGGCTGGGGGCTCCTGGCACTTTTGCTTCCCCGGCGTTCACTCCCCAAGGCTCCCCAGTCCCAGCCAGTGTGCTCAGAACACTCTCGTTGAATAAGTGAGCGAGTGAATAAATGAATGAATGGCCCAGGCAAGAGGTATTTCCCTCCAGTCACCATTGAAAGGGGGTCTCAGGACAGGCTCCGGGGGGCGGCCGGCATGTGGCTGGACCGATACAAAAGGCTATTTGCCCAGCTCCTCGTTCAAATCTGATTAGGGACCTCAGGTAAGTATTAAATGCAGCTGGGGTCCTTCTGCGCAGGGAGGGGGGCACAGTGGGGATGCTAGGTGGCACCGTGCTGACCCTTAGTGAGTGTGCCTGGGGGTGAGGTCTATCCCCGAGAGAACGTGCGGGAGGCTGAGAACACAGCGATGGCCCCTCTGTGCCTGTGGTTGGACCAGGGACCCCAGGGACCCCAGGACGGGGTAGGTGCTGGGGGGCCCCCTCATCCCATTTCTTCTTCCAGGCCAGGCCCTCCCCTCCCTCGGGGCTGCACAAGGGCTATTAATAATGATGACTGTCTTTGGCTGTACTCATACCAGGAGCTCTGTGTGCCGTGCTTGTCTCCAGACGGTGATGGGCGTTGTTTTATAAAAGCTCTTTTATTATCTGGCGGTCGTTTCAGTTTTCCTCTCACGCCGTCTACGAGCACACAAGCTCTGTCTCTCCCCCGTGATGTGCTTTCTTCACTGGCCTCAGTATCTGAGCTGCCCTGCTGTGGGCTGAATTGTGTCCCCCCCAAAAAACATGAATCCCTAACCCCCAGGACCTCAGGCTGTGACCTTATCTGGAGACGAAGTCTTTACCGAGGTGATTAAGTTAAAATGAGACACCTTAGGGTGTGGGCCCTGATCCAACAGGACTGATGTCCTTATAAAAGGGGAAATTTGGACACAGACATGCACACAGGGAGAATATCACATGCAGCAGAGGTAGAGATGTGGTGTTGCTTCTACCAGCCGAGGAGTGTTGCCAGTGGACCATCAGGACCTGGGGGAGGGGCAGGGATAGACCCCCTTGCACGGCCTCAGGAGGAGCCAGCCCTGCCGGCACCTTGATCTTGGACTTCTGGCTGCAGAGCTGGGAGACATACGTGTCTGTTGCTGAAGGGGCCCACTTCGTGGCACTTTGTCTGGCGGCCCCAGCAAACGGGTTCTCCTTCCCCGGGGCCTCCTTGGCTCCGAGGCCTCCACACTGTAGCTCTTCCTGGCTTTTCCTCCCTGGCCACACTCACTCCTCGGTGATCTCACCTAGTGTGATGTCTTGAAGCAGCGCTGATCCCAGCCGGGACCTCTCCCCCAGGCTCAGACTCCGTCGGTGCCCTCGGTGAGCTGTCCGAGGGGCACCTGTGCCCTTCCTCCACTTTCCCCTTCCCCAGACCCCTGTCTTGGTTGATGGCAGCTCCGCCCAGCCCGAGCCCAGATATCTGAACCAGAGGAGGCCGCTGCTTCTCTCTCACCCGCCTCGTCCAGTCCTCACGGTGCCTGCCACCACAGACAGTGACGCTGCCCCGCCCGACCTCCGATGACCCCACATCCCAGCTGGAGGCACTCCCTGGGGGTCTGCAAGGCCTACACGCTGCCCTGCTCTGACCGTCTCCACTCCTCTCCCCTCGCCTGCCCCAGCCCAGGGCACTTGCCCTCTGGGTGCTGCTGCCCCAGGGCATTTGCACAGGCTGTCCTCTCTGGTCTTTGCTCAAGCGACACCTTCTCCGTGGGGTTTCCCCTGATGTCTCTCTAAGGATTGCACACCAGCCTCTCCCTCTTCTGCGGTGCTTTATTTTTCTCCTCAGCACTTACCACCATCCAACACGCATTTTGCCTATTGCTTATCATTGTCTGAACTGCCCTGTAAAGGTGAGGCCCAGGTCCACGGCAGGGCGGGTCGTCTGCACCAGGGACAGCGCACAGCGTGTGGTGGGTGTTGAATAAACGAATGAATGAAAGAGTAACTTATTGCTCTCAGCCGACACATTTCTTGGCAGAAAATTTTTAAAATACAGATAAGAAAAAGAAGCACATGAAAAAAATCAAAACCACCATGGATAAGGTCTGTTATATGTTTTTTCCTAATCCTCAGAGCAAACTTTGGAGCAGGAATTAACTTCTCCTTTTCAGGTTCAGACAGGGAAAGAAGTTGACCAAAACCACACAGCAAGTAGAAGCTGCTCCTGGTGTCCCTCCCTAGGACACAGGGCTGCTTCCCAAAGGTCCCACAGACCCCGGAGCGGCCCCTCTGTTTATCTGTTGCCTTTGCTTTCTTCTTAGCTAAAGTTTGCTCATGAACAGAGAGACAAGATGCTTCTCTTGGATTCTCAGAGGACTCTCCATCCCTTGTGTCTGTTGTGCCTCTCTCCTGGGGACCCCACTCCCTGGGCCCAATCCCACTGCAGTCTGCTTCCCCCAGGGTCACTCACTCAGACAGTCTGAGCTATAAATGAAGATGCATTGGAGTGAGGAACATTTTTATGAGACAAAATTAAATTCTGATATACATTATCTCTCTCAGGAGCAGAGGAAAAGAAAAAAAACCAAAAAAACCAAAAAACCAACCCTGCACATTCACTGTTTTCCATCAGAAGCTTCTGCTTATTAATGGCCTTTCCCAGAAACCCGTTTATTAGGTTGGGTTACAAATGAACCGTTTTAAACAAACGACATGGATTTTTCTGAATTTGCTACAGAGCCAATTTATAATTGAATTAATGAAAGAAGCGGGCCTGTTATTAAGTTTTATTAAATTCTAGTTGCTTGTATCTTTGCCATTTAAAACACAACTGTGGTTTAAAAAGAAAAAAAAAAAAAAAAACACACTAGGCAACCGGACAGAGTGGAAGGAGCAGAGGCTTGGGGTCGAGCAGATCTAAGTGGGCCCCCCGGGGCCTGCCTTGGGCAAAGCGTGTGTTTGTGCCAGGTCACTTCAGTCCCCAGGCCTCCATTGTCCCATCCACAAAATGGGCACAGAAGTTCTCAGCGCTACTTGGGGTTATTTCAAGAATTAAGTGGGACTAAAGCCTGGCGTTTTAAACATATTTCTCCCTCCCTCTCCCCTCCTTCCTTCTCCTCCTTATTCTAGAGAATGGTTGCCAGCTCTTTCCCCACGCAGGCGGGGGTAGGAAACCGCTGGGCAGGAGATCCCCTTTGCTCTGTGTGTCTATCCTGGTCCTGGTCATGAGACTGAGAAGACTCCTCGTCGGGGTCCCGGGGCAGGACACAGCAGCGGTGTGCTGGTCAGACCCTAACCACCAGCTCCGTGACGCCCAGCCTGGTTTGCAGCCTGGCCCATTTCCACCTACAAATATTCCCGCCAGGGGTGATCTCCAGCTACCAGCCTGCCCGCTGGGAGCGTGGAGTTGAGAACAGGAGCTCGCCACCGTCCTCACCACACGGAGACATGAACGCAAACAACCTCAAATAGAGTAAGTAAATCACCAGGAAGTGGTGAGTTTTGAGTATTTATTACCTTTGCTTTTAATATAATTGAATTGTAAGTTCATGCAGTTTATTTTTAGTAATAGCTCTGGTTCACAACTGGTGAACAAAATTCCTGAAAATTTCAAAACTGGCTCTTGCCAGCTGAAGTGGTCCAGCTTCAGGTGCTGCTGCAGGTGACAGAGCAAGCCTGATTTCATCATGGGTGCCTCTCAGCCCGGGCCCCGCGACGGGGGAGGGCCTCCTGGGCCCTCTGCAGGGCAGGGGGACCCTCTGGCCCGGCCTCAACCTGTCCGAGTCAGGAGTCCGGTCCAGCTGAGGTGAGCTGTGGCCGCCACCTCTGGGCCTGCGCTCAGACCCGCCTCCTGCCTCTGTGGGGCTGCCCTGCAAAGCAGAGCGTCCTGTGTCCCGTGTTTCTTGTCCTTTAGCTCCAGGTAGCGTCAGCCAAAAGGATATGTTGGAAAATTGGAGGGTGGAGAGAAACCAGGGTGTTTCCCTCCCCATCTCTGGTTTTAGGGCTCTTTCTGGAAGCGCCGTGTCTCGTCCATCCCTCCTTCTGGCTGTGGCTCCTGGCTCCAGTCACACCACCCCCTCCAGGGTCCCTTCAGCCGATGGAAGATGAGTCCCTGGGATGCCTCAGCCCTTCCGTAACTTGTGTGATCAATCCCTGGTATCAAATTCCCTTTGTCTGACAGACGGGGCGCAGGCTGGTACAACAGGGGTGGCCTCAGCCATGGGCCAGTGGTTGGAAAAGAAGACTAGGAAGAAACGTTGTCCCTAAGGTAAAGGAAGTATGAGCAGGAGGGCCAGACGGTTTAGGGGGCCCAGGATGGCTTCAGTACCGTCCATGGATGCCGCTGGTGGTTATTCTGAACCCAGGACTACAGAGGCGGGGGTCAATGAATGTGCATGTCACCATGAATTAGAAAGCTCTGTGAACTTGGCCCCAGACAGAGGCACGCCTGGGGTGCAGGCAGGGGTCTCGACCAGCAGGGACGTCCTACCAGCCGTGGCCAAGTGTCCACCGCAACACTGCAGGGACCGCTCCCAGTGGCACCACCAAGTGGCTGCCCCCCACACAGCAGCATGGAAACCGTGGTCCATCTTCAACTCTCTTTCCAGCTGACGTTTGGGTGGGGACTCTTTGCATGGAGTTACCCCCAGGATTCTCGGGCGGTTCTTCTAGAAGAGGGTGATCCTCACAAGGGATACACCTGCTCACGAGGCAGGTAAGGACAGCAGGGCATAGGCATAAGCGTGCTCCAGGGCCATGTATCAGGATGAAGGCCACTCGGGCCCGATAGATAGACAGCTGCCTCCCGCTAGGAGACCGTGGGTGGCGCCGGGCCGTCATGGGCTGACTGACGTAGTCCCGCTGCCCGTGGACCCAGCTCAGCACCCCCTGCCTGGTCAACACCTTTGTCCTCACGTGTCCTGGTGCCAGGCAGGACCCTGACAGAACGAGCAGGGTTTCAAAACACGGGAACTCACCACCTCCCAAGGGGATGAGAGGTTTGTCAAGACATTGAGAAGCAGTTTTCCAGGTGTCAGGCTTTCATGGGATCCTGTGTGGGCTACAAACCAGCCGACTTTGATGGGAGTGTCAATTTGCCTAATGAATTGTATAACACAAGTGAGGTTTAGAAGTTCGAGCCTGTGATATTTTCTATTTTAAACCATAGGCAACGCACTTTGCATGCTAATGGCCGCTACGTGTCGTAACTTCACTTAAGAAACTTCTGGATTCCCGCAGACCAGTCCTTGGCTAGAGACTGGCTTTTAAGGCTTCACTCATTGCCAGGTTTTTTGCCTCCATCATCGTCTTAAATTTGGGGTAAAATCTGGAATAGAGAGAGGGTTTGGGGGACTTGGGTTAGAGCCGGTAGAATTCTCTGCCGAGAATGGAGAAACTGGGACACTTCAGAGCCCTCCCAGCAGCCGGAAGCAAGGAATTGGAGGAATGGGGTCAGGATCCCCAGGGAAGGAGAAGCGGAAGAGTGTGCCCGGTGGGCAGGGCACTGGGGGAGGGGGACATGCCACTGGACTTGGGATGGAGGACAGTGTAGGTTCATTACTTCACCCCAGGGCAAGGGAGCCCTGGATGCATCACCAACTTGCCCCCTCAGACTCTGCGGGAAGGCCAGAGCCCTCACTCTCCCCAGAGGCCCAGAGTTTGCTTCTGTAACTGAGCAGGACCCTCTGGGACCTTCTTGGGACAGACCCCCCCCCCTGCCCCCGCCATGTCATCTGCCTGCCTCTTGTCTGCAGAAAAACTTTAGCCTCCTAGGCCTTCCCCAAGTTCCAAAGAACAAGTTTAATCAGAGAAGTGAGAAAATGCAGAAAGAAAGCAAAATAGTCAAGCAAGACAAAATAATAATAGTTTAGCCATTAAACAAAGTCAAGGACCTTTAGGTCCTCCTCAAGGGCTGTAGGTACTATGCTGAGTCATGTCCTTGAGCTGTTTTGCAGGTACTGAGACCCCCACCAGGTGGAGGAAGTTAACTCTATGCTGACCACAAGCACGTAGACCCCAGACCGGCTGGAACCTGAAAGCTGATGATGTTGACTCCCGATTACCTCACTACCAACCGATCAGAAGAATGTCCACAAGGTGATCCTGCACCTGGAAACCTCCCTCCCTCGCCCTGTCCTTTCCTTTCCCTGAAAGCCCTCAGGGAGTGCGGGTCTTTTGAGCACTAACTACCTGGACTCCTTGCTTGCTCCCTGCAATAAACGCTGCCCTCCCTTTCACCACAAACTCACGTCAGTAGATCAGCTTTACTGTGTGCAGGTGACTGGGCCCACCTCTGGTTCAGTAACACCTCTCCTGCTTCTTCCATATCTTCCAGGAAAATTTTCGTCTCTTCTTTGGGGAAGATTCCCCCACGAGATATAAGATCCCTGGCACTACCAGAAGGGACTTTTCCACTCCCAGAAAGAGGCACTATGGGATTAGTGACTGAGAGGCAGGGAGCAAGAGGGAGGAGCCTGGGAGGTGTGGGGATGGACTGGCTCCCCGTCTTCTGGAAGGATGGGCTGCCTGGCCACAGCAAGGTGAGAACAGGTAGGATCTTCAAGCCCCCCAGCTTGAAGCCCTGATGTCTGGAAACCCTGCCAGCCTGCTTTCCAGGTTACTCTATACGAATGGGGAGAAACTTGGGAGTTACTGATGGTGCCCACAATTTCTGTCCCTGGGAGACCACCAAAGGGGCCAGGAGACCCTGTGCATTGAGGGGGGGAGCTAGGTGGGTTGGCTTTTAGGAGCTTGGCATCCCATCTACTGTTCATTTCCATGGCTGGGTGAGCCAAGCCCTGGGGCCCCTCACCGTTGCACAGCTGAGGCCTTCCACCATCAGGCAGGAGGCAGGAGGAAGCAGCTAGGATTGGGAAGAAGCTAGCTTGGCACTGGACCTGATGGGGGAAAGGGACAGGCAGAACTTTCCGTCCTGCAATTTTAAGTGCAATCATGAGAGGACATCCTGGAGGCCCTGGGACAGCCCTGGTGGGGGTGTGCTGCTTCTCAGCTCCAGCCCTGGAGTGTGAAAGCCGCTATGGACAGTACATAAACCGAGGGGTGTGGCCGTGTGCCAATAAAATTTTATTTATAAAAATAGGCGAGGGGTCGCGGGTCATTGTTTGCTGATCCCTGCCTTAGAGCAACACAAGAGGTGCCTGGCCCCGGGTGAGCCACTAGAACAGGGTTCCTCCCTGGACGGCCGACCAGCTCTGGCTCCTGTGGATGAGACATCAGGTCTGTATGGTTTAATCACTCTTTACTGGACTGAAGCAGTCACGTCAGTCTCCTCGCACAAGCGCTGCCAGGGGGTTGTCTTTGAGGCCACTGCAGC
>RJWK010069745.1:0-11070 GCA_004363435.1 Platanista minor | reverse complement strand
GATCCTCCCGGACTGGGGCACGAACCCGTGTCCCTTGCATCGGCAGGCGGACTCTCAACCACTGTGCCACCAGGGAAGCCCTATTCTGTTCTGCAGCAGTGAATTGCACCATTCTGTCTTCCAGGTCACTTATCCATTCTTCTGCCTCAGTTATTCTGCTATTGATTCCTTCTAGTGTAGTTTTCATTTCAGTCATTGTATTGTTCATCTCTGTTTGTTTGTTCTTTAATTCTTCTAGGTCTTTGTTAAACATTTCTTGCATCTTCTCAATCTTTGCCTCCATTCTTTTTCCGAGGTCCTGGATCATCTTCACTATCAATTATTCTGAATTCTTTTTCTGGAAGGTTGCCTGTCTCCACTTCATTTAGTTGTTTTTCTGGGTTTTTATCTTGTTCCTTCATAGCACATAGTCCTCTGCCTTTTCCTTTTGTCTGTCTTTATGTGAATGTGGTTTCATTCCACAGGCTGCATAATTGTAGTTCTTCTTGCTTCTGCCGTCTTCCCTCTCAGGCTTCATGTGGTCTTATTCTCTGACTGGTCATAGTAGGTGCTCAATAAACATTTGTAGAGTAAACATTGATTGCACTAAGTAGTCCAGGGAGTTTTTCTCTTTACACGACAGTAGCAGTAGAGGGCGCCCTGCTAGGTTGGGGTGACTGTTGCCTGAGGGATGTTTATGAAGGCCTTCTTCGGGAGTCTGGGTCTTTGGGACACTGTGATGAATCTAGAGGTGTCTGGGGTGCCCTGTGCCTCCATCCTTCTGGGCCATTAGGGGTCACTTAGCTCTCAGCATGATCCTGGGCAAGGGCATGGATCCCAGGGGTTCCAGTTGGCATAGACTATTGCCCCAGATATCAAGGCTCCTGAAATTCAGGTAGATGGGCTGATGCACCTAGGAAGTGGCACAGCTTATCCACTTCCTGACTCTAGCCACTGCCTGCTGTCAAGGTCATTCACTTGTTCAGTTTCGTTAATGACTGTCACTCATGCTAATCCATGTTCATACATACCTTTCACTATCAGCTCATGCCTATTTAATTTCTGGGAAACTTATTATAGTAGATTGAAAGCTACACACTTGAATAGTTTGTAATATGCAGACTGTTTCAAGACCTGGTGTTTATTATTGCATAAATTCTGAACTCCTTTGCTGAAAGTATTAGAAAAACATCAATCCTATAATTCTTTACAAGATAACTACATTCCATGACAATACTGTTACAGATGTTTATTTTTGAAGAAGATGCTCAGCATGTCCTGTTTACTATTCTCTTGAGGTTCAAAATGTTAGTTAGGTCTCTGAGGTGAATGAATGAATGCTTTGTGCAACCAAATGGGCACCAGTAGATAAAGGGAAGGATTGACTCCAGCTAACTCTGAAGAGTCACCGTGATGATACCATTCACTGTGGGAATAGGGGGTGGACGGGGGTGGAAGGGGGTGGAGGGTGGGATCGATGAAGGTAAGTCCAGCAGCGCTGGAAGATTCTGAGCTGGACTGTTCGGTACCTGCTGCCTCCTTGGGGCCTCTGTGGAGCCAGCTTGCAACACGTAGACCTTCTAATCATAATCATGATAGTGATGATTGTGGGGCATAGCTATACACCAGTCAGGGTATTAAGAATTTTCACCCCTTATAACTGCCCATGAGGTGGTATTATCTCAGTTTCATCTAGACAGGTTAAGTGATGTTCTCAAGATCAGACAGTGCATAAGTGGCAGAGCCAGCACCCCAAGCCAGGGCTGTTTGCTTCTAAAGCATGTGCTCTTAACTGTGATACTCTATCACCTTCCCACAGTGACTTAGAGTTAATTAAATCACCGGTAAATGTTTATCTAGGAGCCACTGGGTTTTGCTGCTTTTAAGCATTTGCTTCAACCATCTTAAGTAATAAACATGTACAAACATGCAACATACTCAGGACACACACACAGACATTCATAGATGCAATTTTATTTCTCTAATGCCCACTTTTCCTCCCTCCCTCCCCACATGCACCCATCCACCCGCCCACTCATCTGTCCATCTGTCTAACAAACACTTATCAGGACACTGTGAGGTCCTGGGGAATACATCAGTGATGACATATTCCCTTGCCCTTGAGGAGTACATGGCCCAGTGGGGGATGCTGTCCAAGTCAAAAAGCCCTTAGGATGCAGAGTGATAAATCCTACACAATGGGGGAAGGTGCTGGGTGCCATGGGAGCACAGAGGATGGGCAACCCATCCTGTCATGAAGAGTTAGGAGGGCCAGCCAGGGGAGGTGATACCTATCTATGGTGACACCTTAGGGAAGACATCTTCTAAGGAGAGGAAAGAGAATATGTTCTCTCTCAGGGACGAGAGGGAACAATGTGCTGGTTGATCAGCTTCTTTAGTTGCAGTCAACAGTAAAAATCTGTACGGCAAGGCAACTCTGTTTTTGTCATAGGTTTCTGCTTCCCAGCTTCTTGGTGAAAGGTCCAGTCTTCTGGACTGAGGTGGCTTGGGCTCTGGTGATCAGTCACTGGCTAGCTTGTGGTCGTGGCTGGTTTCCACGATGATGTGAGGCCCTGACCGCCCCCCGCCACCCACCCCACCCCCCAACCGACCCAGCCCAGGCCGGTGACCTTCATACCGTGTGGCATGGTTGGTGTTTTCTACTTTGACCTGCTCCGCTTCCTTGGTTTTGGTGATGTGTCTTCTTTTTCTTCAAGGCCAAGTTTAGCGTCTCTGTGGTCACGGGTGTCCACTCCCTAATGTCCAAGCCCAGAGGAGGCTAACTGCACAGGGAGGCTGTAGGTCTCTAGGTGGCCGGGCTACTCTATCACGAGGAGCCCTCCACGAACCCCAGCTGCACAGAAAGTTGAGAAGGGAGGCCTGTTCTCCACATTTTTCTGGTTGTCAAGGGCGGCAGCTCCGTGCTGTATCATCAGCAAGATCAAGGGAACTGTGTACTAGTCCAACCTTGATCTAACTTACAGTCCCTGCCAATTTCACGCTAGCAGATTCGTTTGGAGCTGGAAGTAAGGGGCCACATCATGCCTCAGAGCCTGAGCAATGACTTTTGTGGATGTCACCCACCGGCTTTTTATGGAAATTGTTAATAAATCAGTAATTCTATCTGCAGTGATGTTGCTGTGTTTATAAATATTTAATTTACCTTCAGGTGCCCACATTTCTCCCATCTTTGCCTTAAACTCTGCTGACATTGCTCTTCGTTCTGAAGCGCTCCTCGATAGATTAAGTTATCAGTAGTGGGAAAGGTTAACTCTCTCTCTCTCTCTTTCTGTCTCTCTGTCTCTGTCTCTGTAATATGGCTTTTTCTTTTCTTTTCTTTCTAATCTTTGTGTGATTTGGCTCGGGGCTTGGGGCTCATGCTGAGAGAAGGCAACATTTCTTGGGACAATGATGAAAAGGTTACTCCAGCTTCAGAAGGAGACCAACTAAACGTTCCAGTTCTGACCTTGCATGAGTGGAGATCTGTTGTTGGCATGTGTTTTTCCCTTCCTTCAAATTAATGACATTTAGAAGCTGAAATGGTGTCTGATGTTTTCCTCCTACAGAGAAATATCTTTGTCCTTGCCACTGACTCATCTTTTGAAACCCAGTGCTTTGATTATTATAGTATGGCGGGTTGAATGGAAAGGTCTTAAAAAAAATCAAAATAGAAACACAGCCCAAGTCGAGTGTTTCTCCACTGGAGATGGGGTTCCAGCCTCACAAAAGAGGACAACGGCTGGGAAACAGCAAGAAGCTTTCTTACCTCTCAGGATCCAATGTGAGCTAATTGTTGTTATTATCTTTTTATTCTTCTGTTTCAGGAAATTGCAGCTTATTTAATAACATTTGAGAAACACGAAGAATGGCTAACCACATCCCCTAAGACAAGGTAATGTCCCAACCTCACAGTTTTTCAAATATGTACAGTAAATGGATTGATTTTCATTGATTACCTGATTTGGCCAGTCAATTCATGGGCAAGTTCAAAATGCCATGTTCTGCCTGAGAGCTTGTGACATTGAGGTCTCAGTCATCAGCCTAAGACGGTGGTAGTGACTGCAATCGGGTGGATTAAAAACAGGGCAGCTGCTATCATGCAAGTTGGACATTTTAAGCTGCTGGCTTGACGCTGGATTCTTCAGCTGGGTGCTTGGAAAAGGTTGGGCAGGCAGGACCATCAGGGGAAGTTTATTTTGGGAAAGTGCCCATCTGACACCCGTGTTCTCTAGAAACTTACTTTCTGAAAGGGAAACTACCTCACCTGTCCACTTTCATCTCAACACATTTTACAAACTGAAAGTCAAGTTTTTCTTGATGGTGTTAAGATCTCCCAAATCAGAATTCATGACTAAGTTTGCAGTTTATTATTCAGTCAGTGTCCATGAACCTGCCAGCTGCCATGGACACTGAACTAATCTTACCACTTGGGAATAGAGGGAATCGGTGAAGATTCAGCTGACTTGAGTTCTGTCAGTGCAAGTGATATTATTTTGTGAGGAATGGAGACATTGGGATTTAGGGTTGAATTTTAAAGGCAGCCTCTTCTTTCCTCCCTAGCTCTCATTTTTTCATTTTTAGTGTGTTACATTCTAGAGCTTCGGAAATACCCGGCCACTCTCTTCCAATTGCCACAGTTTTTCTATCGGCGGTGACAGGGCCAGGTGTTTAACAGCCTGAGTGGTGTTAGCTGGAGTGCGGCTTACAGGATAACTGCTCTGTGGGATTGAATTTGAGAGGCAGAAAGCCCAGTCTGTTCCCTTTGTCCAGAAGCACCAAATTCTCCAAATTTGTTAACTGGGAGACCAGGGAAAGGGTTGGGGCTGTGTCCTCTGGCCACTTGGCCATCAGCTTGACCTGTTCATCCTTTCTTTTTTTCTTTTTTTTTGCGGTACGCGGGCCTCTCACTGTCGTGGCCTCTCCCGTTGCGGAGCACAGGCTCCGGACGCGCGGGCTCAGCGGCCATGGCTCACGGGCCCAGCCGCCCCGCGGCACGTGGGATCTTCCCGGACCGGGGGCACGAACCCGCGTCCCCTGCATCGGCAGGCGGACTCTCAACCACGGCGCCACCAGGGAAGCCCTGTTCATCCTTTCTGAGCCATGGAGGAAAGATGTTTACTCAGTCTAGAAGATTCTTTACCATATTTCTTCATGAGGCTTAGGTTTTTACTGGTTAGCATCCATTAGATGAGGACAGAATTTTCCATTTTGAAGGAGATCAGAGGATATTGAGGAAAGGACGACTAGTTCCTGAGACCTGCATCCCCCCGGTGAGGGTAGAGGTTGACTCTGATTCTTTTGCCTTTCAGCCTGAACCCCTCTGTAGGATGGCTTCAACTCCTCAGCCTTCTGAGGCCGTGATTTCCTTTGCTATAAAATCAAATGGTTTGTATCAGTCAGCTTTTGATGTGATAATGCCTTGTAAGAAACAATCTCCAAACTAAGTGACTTATAACAATAAATTTTTATTTCCTGCTCATGGGTCTGTGGGTTGGCTGTGGCTTTGGGTTGACCTCAGGACCACTGGAGATGTGTCTTTTAGTTATAGAACCTAGGCTGAGGAAGCCTCCCCCTGCCCCCATCCCTTCCCTGTCTGGGACATCTGGTTCTCATGGGGGATGGCAGAGGCTTCAGAGCCCAAGGCAATCCAAGGCAGGCACAGTGAAAACCCCTGGATCTGATGCTGGTTGTGGCATCATATGTCACACCTGCTCACAGATCCATTAGCCAAAGTAATTCCTGTAGCTGAGCCCAATAAGCATGAGGCCAAGAAGGACATTCTTTGCTACAGTGGAGTCAGAGTGGAGGCAGGGAGAATGAATGGTGATGCAATCTACTATTTGGTGAGCACAGCCGTGTCCTGTACCCTGGAAAGCCTGGAAAGCCTGGCACACTCATCTCTCCTTCCTTCTGGGGACATCTTCTTCCAGGGCAGTGGTTCCCAAACTTGAGCAGGCATCGGAATCAGCTGAAGGGCTTGTTAAAGTAACGTGCTGCACCCCACCCCCAGTTTCTGATTAGTATGGTCTGGTGTGGGACCTGAGCACCTGTTTTTTCTAACAGGTTCCCAGGTGATGGGGTGCAGCTGGCCTGGGACCTCACTTTGAGAACTGCTGCCCTAGCTTCTCTGGACGGAAGGGAGCCTGTCTGATCCCTGCTTCAGCACCATTTCCTGGCTCCCCACAGCGGTTCTCATTTCGAGCAGCCTCCAGCCTCTCCACACTCCCTTCACTCCTCAGCAAAACACTCCCTGAATCTAAGTGGAAGGAAAGAGCTTCTCTTTAGCCAGAGAGTGAGAGTTTCTGGAACGTGTCCCGGGCCAGACATCTGATTTCAGATATGCAGACACGTGTCCCGTTTCAGCCGCCCTCTTTGACTGCACAACAAGGCGGGGATTCTGCCTCACGTTTCAGTCTGAATTTGGGTTTCCGTTGAGAAGCGAATGTCACTCGTGGTCACGCCTGACTCACTTGACTTTTGGGAGTATAAACAGAGCCGAGAGCCTTCCCATCCTGAGGCACAAGGGGTGCCCCGGCAGCAGAGAAGGAGTGTGGGTTTCGATATTGACAGATCTGGGTTTGAGCCTTGGCTCTGTCACTCAGTAGCTTTGTGACTTTAAGAAAGTCATTTCATCCCCTTTCAAAGCTCCACTTTTTCTTCTTCACGCGTGAAACAGAGGTCAATGTTGATTCTGTCCTCACTGGGTCACGATGAGGACTGAACGAGATAGTATTTGTGATCTTCCTTTGCATGCTGTGTCCAAGCACAGGGGTGTCATGTCCAAGCACGGGGGTGTCATCGTCCCTCTTGTCTGCAAGGGGCTGTCCCCAGGGCTCCTGGAGGCTTTGATTTTAGGACGCATCTGCCACAATCTCTCCAGGCTTTGGAATGACGAATTTCTTTCCTAAGGGCAGAGGGTGAAGACAGAACGTTTCCTATTAGTCTTATAATATCCAATCCGTGTTTACACTTGAAAGTGTCTTGTCCCAGGAGGGGGAAAAGTTGCTGTGATTGTTCAAGAATCTTCTTAAAGTAGTTGTTGAGTTGAGTTTGGGTCTCCCCACCCCGCCTTCTCTTGTACTGAAGTTAATTGACGCAGTGAACTGCTGAGTTCTTGCAAACCGGCCTCCTGGTATTAAGGAATTAATGACACCAAAACTCTGTTGAATGAGGAGGCGATACAACTTCTGTTTGCTGCCGCTGCTAATTTCATTTTAGAAAATTAATACAGATGAATTGCACCACTGATAGTTATAGAGTTTCCCAATAAAATGATACATTGTTTGTGTGGAGGAATCCCTATTAAATTAATTGTTGTATTCAGCTCACATATAGATGTCGGTATAGGAGCTGCAGAGGGAGCCACTCCTTGTCTCCGTGGCTTGCTGATGGCTGGGGGTTATAAATAGAGCACTTGCTCAGATCCTGCCCTAATTACAGAGAAGGTCCTGGGAGCCCTGCTCACCTGTTTAATAATGAAGTGTGCTACAAGGAGGCTCCCAGGGTTGGGGGTCCCGGGGGCGGCAGTGGCGCTATGACAGGGCTGAACGCAGATTGTTGAAACAGCCCATACTGTATTATCAGCAACTGGGACCTTCTGGAAATGGCAGCTTGAAAGAAATCACCCTTCAGGACGTCTTTATTTGGCACTTGCTGTGTGCCCAGCACTACAGTAATACCGCTGGGAGACCCCAGGGGACTCCACGCTCCCCACCCAACCAGGTGGATTGAGAATCTTGGAATCAAGAGCTTCCGCCCTCCGTCTTGTACGTTCTTCCAGCTCCTTCTGGCCTTGATTCGTTGTCACTTTCTCTGTGAGGCCCTCCCTGAACCCACAATTTAGAATCGCACCCCTCCCATCTAGCCAGAATCCCTTTCCTCTCTCCCTGTTTTCTGTTTCTCTAGTGCGCTTATCACCGTCTGACACACTGTGCAGTTCCCCTATTTGTTCGCTCAATTGACTTATTCATTATCTGACCGCCTCTCCCCCAAAGTAAACGTACCACAGGGAGAGGGACTTTGGGTCTAGCTTGTTCGAGGGCTCTCCCCAGTGCCTGCAGTGTTGCTGGACACACGGTGGGTGCCCCGTGAATGTTTGTGAAACGAATGAGAGAGTCAGGGTTTGAAGGGAGAGACCTGGGTTGACCCCATTTTTCTCTTGTACAGATTTTGCCCTGTACTGTGCCCTGGGCTTTTAAGTCCTTTCAACATCTCTGCCAGGCAATGAGATGGAGAGAGGGTGTATCATCTGTCCAAGATTGCACAGCGAATGTTGGAACGGGAATTTGAACCCAGGATGATCTTGCTGCAAAGCCCACAAACTTAGCTTTGATGCCAACCCTCTGCTGGTGTGGGATCTGAAGGTGGCCCCGCAAATTGTTCCACTGTTATTTCCCACCTCCCATCGCCACGACTTCTGAACCACGCGGGAGACCCAGCCTCCCTTTGCCGGTGAGCTTGGCCGCGGGTTCCCGTGCTGGCCTCTGCAGTTGGATTTAGCCCGGAGTGGCAGGCAGTGTAGAGAAGCCCACACTTCCCCATAGGGTGGAGAGCAGAGCCCAGCAGAGCCCAGGCAGGCGGGCTGCAAAGCTTAGCAATCCCAATAATTTATTTCTCTTCCCCTGGGAAACATGCAAACTTCCCTGGAAGGCGGGGACACGCAAAGCTCAAGATGGAATCGAAAACATTTCCTTCCCAGGAATCCTGTGTGTATTGGTTAGAAGGGGGCTGGAAAATGTTATTAATTATCGAATTAATTAATTAGATTTATATAGATAACATCTTAACACTGAGACACTAAAGGTCTAATAATAGAATTGTCCTATAATGAACACTAAACGCGTCTTGGTCAATAAGCAGTAAAACAGCCAGGTAGAGGGAGGGGTCTGGAAGGAAAGGAGAAGACAAGTGAGGCCTGAGCTTCAAGAAGACCCACGGGACTCCGCGAGAGACCCACCCTCGCTCTCCCGGCTCTCAGGACCCTGTAGGTCCATTGCTTCTTCCGCCCTGGACCTTTCCCACCCCAGTGGTAGGAACAAGTCTTGGGTCTTCTGCTCTTTCCTCCAAAGTTCTCCCTCCCAGGACTCCAAGAACCCCCGGGTTTGACTATGAACTCTCTGTGGACCTTCCCCGAGTCGGACCCTCTCTCCTGGGCCACCTGGATGTCATGGTACTATCTCAAACGCATCATCTTTCCTCTCCCTCCTGCCCTCACTTCTGCTCGGTTTCTGTTCTCTGATTTCCCTTGTTCTCCGAACCTCGTCTTAAAGGGTCCAGAGCTCACACCGTGTCCTCTTTCATATGGCCCCTCTTTCTGTTTCGTCCCCTGAGTAGAATCAGTCACCAGTTCTGCCAGTGTTGTGAGCCGTAATTCACATCCTTACCTTCCTGTGTCCCCCAGCTTCGGCCCTTGCCGCCTGCATCACGCTTGGCTTATGAAGCAGCTCTGGACACTCCCCTCTCCAGGCTGGGCTCCTTTCCGCCCGCTGGTTTCCCTGAAACGCTCCTTTTGTTACACCGCTGTTCTCCTGGGAAACCTCAGCAACTTCCTAGGAGATGAAGCCCAGTGTTGTCTTCAAGGCCCTTATTCTGCCTCAGCCTCCCTTTCTCAATCTTTTTCTTTGACTCCCCACTGCAAAGTGCCCATTACAGTTAGGGGGCTGCTTCCTGCTCTTCAGAGGCCACTGATCTCCCCTCAGATGCCCCACGTCCGACTCAATCTGCCCGCCCTTTGGATCTGACCTCTTCCCGGGAGGCCCCCCAACCACGCCAACTCACGGGGAGCCCTCTTCTCTGTCAGCTTCTGCAGCCCACGTTCTTTGTCATCAGTTTTTGACAATTTAGTGATCGTAAGTGTGGAAGTCTTACCTCCTCACGGGGACAGCGAGCTCCCCAGGGGCAGGGCCGTGCCTTCTCTGTTGTCTCTGAAGGGCTTGTACGCCGAGAAGCAGGAGCTTTGACGGGGTGCGCGGCAGTGTGCGGGCTCGTGGTTGAGCGGCAGACTCGCACCTGCGCAGACCAGCGGAGAGGGGCCAGGCGGTGGCGCCAGGGATGGGCAGAGCGCTCCACCCAGAAAGCCAGCCTCATCAGGCCCCACGTGGGTCCCTGTGCAGGTGGGGCTGCTTTGGCCAGGACCCCTCTAAGTGGCACACGAGAGTCACCTGTTGGCCACTGCCAGGGCTTCTGCTCCTTGGGACGGTTACAGGACTCTTCTAAGGAAGCCCCTATTCCTGGGGAGTGACCAGAATAGAATTGCACAAATCATGTGGAGATCCCATCTGGAGGATTAAAAAATTCCCAGAACTAAAAAGGAATTTTTTAAAATAAATTTTTTAAAATTTATTTTTATGTTTTTGGCTGCTTTGGGTCTTCATTGCTGTGCGTGGGCTTTCTCTAGTTGCGGCGAGCAGGGACTGCTCTTCGTTGCGGTGCGCGGGCTTCTCATTGCGGTGGCTTCTCTTGTTGCAGAGCATGGACTCCAGGCGCGCGGGCTTCAGTAGCTGTGGCTCGCGGGCTCTAGAGTGCAGGCTCGGTAGTTGTGGCACACGGGCTTAGTTGCTCCACGGCATGTGGGATCTTCCCGGACCAGGGCTCGAACCTGTGTCCCCTGCACTGGCAGGCGGATTCTGAACCACTGCGCCACCAGGGAAGTCATGACACGTGCTATACAACATGGATGGGCTATGAGGACATGGTGCTCAGTGAAATGAACCAGCCACAGGAGGGTGAGTACTGGATGATCCCGTTTATGTGAGGTGTTGAGAGCAGTCAGATTTGTGGAGGCACAGAGTGGAATGGTGGGGGCCAGGGGCTGAGGGAGGGGTAGGGAGTTAGGGTTTGATGGGACAGAGTTTCAGTTTGGGATGATGAAAAAGTTCTGAAGATGGGTGGTGGTGAGGGCTACACAACAATGCGAGTGTACTTAATGCCGGTGAACGGTACACTTAAAAACAGGAAATTTTATGTTATATGTATTTTACAACAATTAAAAGAAAAAGATTTCCATGACTGCCTCTGT
Organism: Platanista minor; assembly: GCA_004363435.1. Classification (NCBI taxonomy): domain Eukaryota; kingdom Metazoa; phylum Chordata; class Mammalia; order Artiodactyla; family Platanistidae; genus Platanista; species Platanista minor. The sequence goes on along the minus strand of RJWK010069745.1, from coordinate 74 downwards.
AGCTGTGTCCAGCCAGGCAGAGCCGGGGGTTGAGGACTGGTCCTGTGCGTGTGTGCGTGTGCGTGTGTGTGTGG
>RJWK010069744.1:0-11072 GCA_004363435.1 Platanista minor | reverse complement strand
AATGCTGGAGAGGCTGTGGAGAAAAGGGAACACTCTTGCACTGCTGGTGGGAATGTGAATTGGTACAGCCACTATGGAGAACAGTATGGAGGTTCCTTAAAAAACTACAAATAGAACTACCATATGACCCAGCAATCCCACTACTCAGCATATACCCTGAGAAAACCATAATCCAAAAAGAGTCATGTACCAAAATGTTTATTACAGCTCTATTTACAATAGCCAGGAGATGGAAACAACCGAAGTGTCCATCATCGGATGAATGGATAAAGAAGATGTGGCACATATATACGATGGAATATTACTCAGCCATAAAAGAAAACGAAATGAAGTTATTTGTAGTGAGGTGGATGGACCTAGAGTCTGTCATACAGAGTGAAGTAAGTCAGAGAGAGAAAGACAAATACCGTATGCTAACACATATATATGGAATCTAAGAAAAAAAGAAATGTTGTGAAGAAACTAGGGGCAGGACGGGAATAAAGACACAGACCTACTAGAGAATGGACTTGAGGATATGGGGAGGGGGAGGGGTATGCTGTGATAAAGTGAGAGAGTGGCATGGACATATGTACACTACCAAACGTAAAATAGATAGCTAGTGGGAAGCAGCCACATAGCACAGGGAGATCACCTCGGTGCTTTGTGATCACCTGGATGGTTGGGATGGGGAGGGTGGGAGGGAGGGAGATGCAAGAGGGAGGAGATATGGGAATATATGCATATGTATAATTGATTCACTTTGTTATAAAGCAGAAACTAACACCATTGTAAAGCAATTATACTCCAATAAAGATGTAAAAAATAAATAAATAAATAAGTGAGCAGGATCAAGGCTAGCACGTGCATTTTTATAATTGAGAAAGAGTTTCGTTCTCCCCTTCAAATGGGTTCCTTTCTCTTAGTTTCTGTTTTCCTCTCCATCTCTACTTCTTTATTCCCTATAAATCCTTTCTCTCTCAGCCTCCAAATAAAAAAACTGTTCTACCCATCTTTCTCGTTTCCCTTTCTATTTAGTTACACATAATGATGTACAGATGTTCACTGGGTTGCTTAACACTCAACTTATGCAAATTTGACTTTATACAAATTATTACATAAGGCACATAATAAAATTTTAGAGACAGAAAATTTTGCATTATATGTGGAAACGAAAAGTATTCTAGTGCATAGATGAATGCTAAGAAGCAAAGCCTAAAATAACCCCTACGAGGAAAAGGGCAATTGTTCTTCCCCTTCTGCTGTCTCTTAATCCCTGCCTTGATGGAGTCACACTCCTCCTCCATCTCCTTTGACTCCACTGTGGTAGTATCTGCAGTGAAGTGCTCAGAACTGGGATCCCATTGCTAGGGGTGTCACATCCTTTTTTTAGCTGAGTGACCTTGGGTAAATCATATAATCTCTCTAAATCTCAATTTCCTACTCTACAAAGTAGAGATAAGATTTCCTTCCTTGGAGTTGTTATAAGAAACAAATCAGATAACCTTAGCATAATGCCCAGCCTGTAGTGAATATCCTTGCCTGATATTACTCACCCCAGTAACAGGCTTCTTTCTTTCCTGACCTACAAGTTAAGTCCTTTTCAACTTCTGAGTCATGAAAAAAACATAAGAAATCAATGGCACAAACCGGGGAGCATCAGTAGTAGAAATTGTGGTCCTGTGGGGCTTCAGATCAAAAACTAATCTTTTTTTTTTTTTTTGAAGTGAGTTGGATGGATCTGAATTCATACAGCGATGAAGTGAGCTGGATGTTCCTCTAAAATGCTTTTCCAGGTGTTTGAAAGGGCTCTCAATTCCTATTTTCCTGATCCATTTCGTTCATTCCAGGTTCTCCTGCATAAATAAATGTGGGGGAAAAAGCACTTAAATCAGGTTTGGAGGAGGAGAAGATGGGGAGAGTAATAGTCAAGGTTTGTAACCTAAATATTCTCCCTATGAAAAGAACTTCCTGCAGAAACTCAGGTCACATGCCTTTAAACTGCAGTACAGTGGAATAAAGCGGTTCTCAGCTCTCCTTGAATGGGAAATTTATCAGGCTGCCTTTTTAAAAAATCTCCTTTTGTGGAGCCAGTGAGAGTCTCGGGAACCATGTTCATATCCATAATAATGAAGCCAGATAAGGGTGAACGACTCAGATTCTGCCCATCAAAACACAAACCATCCAAGCACCATGTGAAGCGCTTTGATAAGACCCCAGGAAGACAGTTTATGCAGTCCATTTGTCATTGAATATGGTCTCATCCTTAGCACAACATTTTTAACCAGCTTGATTTAAAAAAAAATCAATAGTCCTAGAGTAAGAATGATATCAGGACAGCAATCTTCAATTTAATATTGAGGGCTTTTTTCACATCTCTTTTAGCTTTAAACCAACTGGCTTGTATCATAGTCTAAATTCCAACAATGACGTTCCAATGCTTCCAGATTAAGTCTTTCTTACTTTTGTCATGTAACACAGATACAGACTCTTCTTGTTTACCAGTGGTTTCTGACTTGACTTTTGAGCTGAGGAAACTCTTTTAACAAATCAAACCCTACTCAGAACTCAACAGCAGAAAGAAACTGCTCAGGAAGTGTCTGCTATCAGGAAGATCATTGGAAAACCACTGCCTTATGCTAAGAATGCTTTGTTTGACTAGCAGATTTCATAGCCAGAATAGAGAAGCAATCAAAATGTAATTTGCTCAAAGTATTGAAATTTGTTAAGTAGCACATACATAGAAAATAATAAAATATAATAGCTATGTTTATGAAAAAGCTGTATTACAGTATTATGCCTTGCCACTAGGAATAGAAATGGCTGCAGGTTCAAGACTGCATTTTCAAGTCTGCATTCTCTACTTTCCCTCAGGTGTGACGGGCTGGAGCTCTGGAACAGCCCATGATAAGCAGTAGGCTCTCTTGCCTCTCTCCTGAGTGAGCATCCCCCCAGTAATTAGAATTTGTACATGTCCTAGGTCCATGTCTTTCAATCCTGGTGACTGATCACTGGAAATGTGGTTCCAGAATATGGCCCATCTGGAAGGAACCTCTAGCAGAGATGGTACAAAGACATTCTCCTAAACTGCTCTGACTTTGACATACAACTGGGGAGAATGGAACTTTTCCTCAACCCAAGGATGCTAAATCTTATTTCATTAAAAGGAGCTTTGATCCTAGAGACATTACTTTATAATAACAACCCCCTGTATTATTTTTGAGAAAATTAACCATCTTTATGATGAGCTCCCATTTTCCAACTCCAGAGTGAGATCCTTTGTTTTTATAAAACTAGAGGGAAAAACTTTTCAAGTTTCTAAACAAAGTTACCCAGCAGACTAGTGGAGTAGGGCAGATACAGTAGCATGGTCCTACTTGTGCAGCACAAAACTGGATACATCAAAGCATCAAGAATTTTTCAGAGGGTAAGACAGTCATGATAATGTATCTTACTCTTGAACCCTTGCATCGAAAAGCTCCTTTTCCTCAGTCTTGCACTTCCTCTGCCATTGTTCCTTCAATGCAGGCAGCCACCATCCCTCCAAGCTGCTGCTAGTCCTATCATTAAGGAAGTTTTGCTTCAGGTCTGTCTCCTCATAACCTACTCCTTTTCACTAAGGGTAGTAAGGAGTAGGGTTGTCCTGGAGCTCTGTCACAAAGGCTCATTAGGGCTGACAGTTAAATTTTCAAAAATTTTGCAAGCCACTCTTAAAAATTAAATTGTGTAAACTTAGAACTAAGCAAATTTTTTTAAACTAATAAACACTCAAAATTCATCACTTCCTAGTTATTTTACAACTACCTGTACTTTTATGCATTCATTGTATGCGTATGGTGGAAATTTCATAGACAGTTATGCTATTTTGTGACTCTTTCCCATTCTACATTCAGTGATGTCAGGTTGGCAACTTGAAATCAATCATGGTAAGAACATTTATACCATGGAAATTGTTGAACACAACAAATTAGAGCTTTTTTTATTTTCTGGAGAACTAGTTGTTAAATGTTTACCATCACATTCTTGGCAAAGACAGTATGAATGGATGTCTATTCCTTTGCAGATGCCCAACAAAACACTGAGTTAAGTTTACACGACTGGCTAGTGGGACATTTCACCATCAACTAGCTATTTTTACAATGCTGTGAACTCTGATAGTCACAAGTGGAGTCCCTTGTTCTCTCTTTTCCATCAATGAACACTGTAAATCAGTAGCAGTAAAGAATTAAGTTAGGTTTCAACAAGAAATAAAAACTATGCCAATCAACTGTGTGCGTAGCACCTTATACTGTTAGAAAAGCGGTAAAGATATGAAACTCATAAATCTACTGCATGAGTATATCAGACAGACATGGAGAAGAAGCTATCACAAGAGGAAGGACATAAATTGTGTTGTGTGAAAGGAAAGGAATGTATTAAAAGAAAGAAATGTACTGCATGGGTTCATAATTTGGTAATGATGTGAACTCATTAGCTAGAGTCTGGGATATTTTTGCTGGGCAGTAAACAGTTTGTCATCAGTAGAAAGAAGACTTTACTGAAGTTAGAGGTGTTAGATCATAAAAGAATAACTTAGTGGACATCTAATGGCTATTATCATATGTGCTCACATTCAAAGCCAGGCCCATTTGTGTGTGGGGGGGGGATGGGCTCTTTGTGGGAGCCTTTCTGTATAGTGTCCTTCTAGGGATGGAATTGAGCATTTCTGCTTTCATGGAATCCAAGCTCTTCACACCTCTGAATCCCAGACAATGCCCATCTCTGCCTAAGTCCATAATGCATCCCTATTCCCCAGTGCTTTTCTAGAATTAACTTCTTTCCTGGATGATTAATGCTAACAACATTTTCCTTGGTAGATAAGGTGTGTGTCTGTTTCAAATAGGGCTGGGACTAGGCTGAGGCAAGTGGACTTGCTTCTGGTACAAAATTTAAGGGGCAAGAAAAAACTTCAAAATACTTCATAATCAAGATAAATAATATTTTAATGGATTGTTTCAAGATATCAAAATTAATGCAAAAATCCATAATTTATGAAATATCCAAATTTTAAATATTGACAGCATTATAGTTTAGTAAGAAGAGTGGGTGTTCTCACTTGTAAACCAGTCTTCCAAGTGGACCGCTCTTGTTCCCATTTTCATGTCTCTCGTGAGAATTTGCCCAGTTAGCTATTTCCTCTCTCTCCTAGATTTTCAGCTTCCTCTTAAGGAAGATTTGTTCCCCAAAGCCAAAAACTGCTTAAGTGTCAACTACCTTTAAAACAAAGCTAAGACTGCCTCACCTCAATTGCCTTGACTCCGCTACAGCTGGCACCTCCCTGATCTTCCCTTTACACCAAAGTTTCTTTTTTTTTTTGCGGTACGCGGGCCTCTCACTGTTGTGGCCTCTCCCGTTGCGGAGCACAGGCTCCGGACGCGCAGGCTCAACGGCCATGGCTCACGGGCCCAGCCGCTCCGCAGCGTGTGGGATCTTCCCGGACCGGGGCACGAACCCGTGTCCCCTGCATCGGCAGGCGGACTCTCAACCACTGCGCCACCAGGGAAGCCCTCTTTTTCTTTTTTAATATTGATTTTGAAACTCTTTTTTCTTTTTTTAATATTTATTCATTTATTTGGTTGCTCTGAGTCTTAGTTGTGGCAGGGGGGCTCCTTAGCTGCGGCATGTGAACTCTTAGTTGTGGCATGCATGTGGGATCTAGTTCCCCGACCAGGGATCAAACCCAATGCAGGGCCCCCTGTATTGGGAGCACAGAGTTTTATTCACTGAGCCACCAGGGAAGTCCCTATACCAAAGTTTCTTGAAAAAGAGTCTATGCTCAATGTCTTTGTGTTCTCACCTCCCATTGGCATTTGCTCACTGGACAATGTTGATTATTCCTGTCTTCTTGAGGAATCTCTTCTCCTTTGCCTTCTATGATGCCACAATTCCCCTCCTGCTTCCCAGCTTTCCTTCTCAGACTTGTCTGCAGGCTCATTTATTCCTGCCCTGTCTTAAAATGTTGATAATCCTCGAGCTCTGACACCAGCACTCTCCTCTCCTCCCTCCCTCGGTGACCACATAACTCCCCTGAGATCACTATCACTAATAAGCACATGACTCTCCTTTCCAGCTCTGAAGTCTTTCCTGAGATACAGATTCCTATGTAAACCACCCACTCACTCTCTTGGCTGTCCCCTAGAAACCTCAGACTCAACATATCCAAATTGAAATCATTTGCCATCTTCCCAGTCTGCTTTTCTTATATTATATATCTGGTTGAATGGCACTAAAATCCAACAAAGAAGGTGAAGTCACCCTTGAGTGTTCCCTTTCAATGGTCTAGGGATCTGGAGCCCCATGTTCTTTAGGAGATGCCATCTCCATCATCAGTGGAGCTGCCAGCAGAGGCCCCAGGGCTCCCCTTCAATATCTGTGCACAGACCCATAGAACACCTGTGCCCCTGGAAGGACATCTCACCATGATCTACCAAGTCATCCCACTCTTCCTCTCTGCCCTCATCTGCTGCCTCTCTCCACCTCACTCCCTCTGTGCCAGAAATACTAGCCTTGTTTCCACCAGACCTTTCTTCCCCCAGATACTCACATGACTCCCCACCTGCCTTCCCTCAGCTCTCTGCTGATACAAAAATCATCAGAAAGGCCATCCTGGTCCACTTGACATAAAATCAGCAACTCACTCTCCTGCTATCCTCTGGTGTCCTATCCTGCCTCATTTTTCATCACACCACTTATACACACCTGACTTATACTTATTTGTCTGTTTGTTTACTGTACCTTCCCCATCAGAATGTACATTTCCTGAGAGCAGAGTCTGTTTTATAAACTCTATATCCTTATCACCTAGAAGTGTCTAACATTTAGTAGATGCATAGTAAATATTTGTTAAATAAATGAATGATTAATTCCTGTCACATCTACTTTAACATATATTGTCTCTATTAGTTTCCTCTTTCACACATTCTATAAATGTTGACTCAGGCCCACATCTGAGACCTGCACAATGCTGGTGCTCACCCATCTGCTGCTCCAGACCTCACTCTCTCTGGCCTGGACTCTTACAATTTTCCCCTCACTGGTCTCCTTGCTTGCAGTCAAGCCTCCCTTTTACCTGTTCATCATGCTGTTGCTAGATTATCTTTCCAACAGAGCTCAAATTGATAGTTTCTCTGTGAAAGCTTTTTCAATAATTTCAGGGGAATTGCTGGACCTTCCCTGTGTCCCAGTGTATCTCGTACAGGTGGTTATCATGACACATATACCACAGCACTTTGCCAGACGTATTTACACAACCATCACACTCTACTTGACTGCAAGCCCACTGAGGGCAGATGCTATCATTTATTTGTCCCTATGTCTTATTCATCCTCACTACTTAACACAGTGCCAGGGGTATCATGAAAGCTTGGTAAATATTTGTTGAATAAGTGAAGTAATAGTGTATTCAATGAGTTATTTGCCTTTATGCCAGAGTCCAAACCACTTATTGACAAATCACAGTGTGTTTGTCTAACTTTAGAAATGATGCTACCACACACCTCTATATAATAGGTAAAAAGCAGGTAGTGTTATCTCCCTCTAACAGAAGGAAGATTGGATTTATATCTGTTTCCTAAGATTAGTTTGCACCCAAAACTGGATTGATAGCATCAAGCCCAGTGTGCAGATTATTAAATTAGATGTTAAGGGATTATCAAAGAAAAGTAGAAACATTCTCTGCCTTCAAGGATTATATTACTTCAAGGAGAGGACGACATGCATAGAAAATACATATTCATCAAACTCCTTTTAACAACCTTAAAAGTGGACCACCCAAATATTAGGACAGAAAAAGGCCTCTTCCAGCCAAACTGAAACTCCTTCCACGGGAAATCAGCGTCTTTGTTCAGCTGCCTACATAGTGAGCGGAACTTCAAGGAGGGAACAAGTTGCCTCTTCCAAGCCTGCAGTGCTCCCTAACGGCCAGCTGTCCAGGGCATGCTGCAGAATCACAGCATTCTGACCGTTCAAGTCTCAGCAGCACTTCCACAATTCACCTGGAGGGAAGAAGCAGCTAGAGCAGAATGCACAGGGAAATGATGATGAATTCCTAAAGACTACTTTACAATAGATTAACTATCACTGACAAGTCAATAGGTAGATGCTTCCATTTTGAAGGAAGCAGCTAAAAGAAAAAAATAGACTAAGACCATGTTTCTAAAACTAAATCAAAACTACAGTTATTCAACTTCAAAACTGTGATATTCTGGTTTTCTGTGTAAAAAGAAAATGAGGCAGAAAGATAATTTATAGGCACCTTTCATGTATTTTGAACTGTTCTTTCAAACCCTGTCCCTCAATTAATCCTCACAACAATACTGCAAGATAAATATTTCTAGCCCTATTTTTTTTTTTTTTTTTTTTTTTTTTGCAGTACGCGGGCCTCTCACTGTTGTGGCCTCTCCCGTTGCTGAGCACAGGCTCCGGACGCGCAGGCTCAGCGGCCATGGCTCACGGGCCCAGCCGCTCTGCAGCATGTGGGATCTTCCCGGACCGGGGCACGAACCTGTGTCCCCTGCATCGGCAGGCAGACTCTCAACCACTTGCGCAACCAGGGAAGTCCTAGCCCTGTTTTTATAGAAGAAGATATTGTGGGGAGAAAAAGGTCCACATAAAAATATTAATGATTTCTTTCTCTCAGTATGGACCACGGTATTTTATTTTCTTCTATAGGTTATATTCTATAAATCTCATTATTTATTTTGTGGCTTTCCTGAGCTTTGGCCAGGGGAGCTCCTTCAAGTGAACTCTTGTGTCTTTTTCACATGCCCCCATCAGTTTTGGAGCATTTCCTCACTCTCTGGCACCACTATATATACTTCAGACTCCTCTTGCATTTTTCTTGCCTCAGTCCTGGAATCAGCCAAGAATATGCAAGCTGCTTTTATTGGACAGTGGTTTAAAAACAAAACAAAGATCTGAGTGCCAGGTGGGCTCAATGCTGAGATGTCACTGTTTCTAGGCTCTTGCAGGGAAAAAAGACAAGAAATACATGTGTGCCTAACACATGCATTCCACACACAATCCTCTACCTCTCTCTCTCTCTAAATATATTAAAAACTGTGAATTCACACTGATACCTCTGATTCCAAATCCCTAGCCTGCCTCATTTCTTTCTCCAGCAGTGAGAAACCAGACTCTCATGATCCACAATATATTTATTTATTTAACCAATTCTGGAAGGCACATAAAGAAGTTATTGAATCGCTAACCAATACCTCAGTGAAAAACAAATTTAGTAACAATATTTACTATTGTTCAGTTCTTTGTACTTAACCTTAAAATACATAGTCCAAACATTGTTTTCCAAATTTTTGCTGTGTGTACTTTCAGTTTCCTCTACTCCCTGATTCATTTTAACTATTTATTGAGCATAACTTACATTTAGAATTACCATGACTCCAAAAGTCAAAGCTATTTAAAAAAAAAAAAAAAGTTACACACAGAGCAGTGTCATTCTTCCCTCAGCCTTTCTCCTGTCCCCATTTTCCTGTTCTTTCCATCTAGGCCCACCCACCTCCTTTAGGTGACCAAATTCATTAGTTCTGGTTTATGCTTCCTGTGTTTCTGTTTGCATGAATGAAACGGTGTGGGAATATTTCTCACACTATATTACACATACTTTGACACTCTTTTGCACCTGGCCTTTTCACTGAAAAGTATATCCTGGAGACGGCAGACAGCAGAAGCAAGAAGAACTACAATCCTGCAGCCTGTGGAACAAAAACCATATTCACAGAAAGATAGACAAGATGAAAAGGCAGAGGGCTATGTACCAGATGAAGGAACAAGATAAAATCCCAGAAAAACAACTAAATGAAGTGGAGATAGGCAACCTTCCAGAAAAAGAATTCAGAATAATGATAGTGAAGATGATCCAGGGCCTTGGAAGAAGAATGGAGGCAAAGATCGAGAACATGCAAGAAATGTTTAACAAAGACCTAGAAGAATTAAAGAACAAACAAACAGAGATGAACAATATAATAACTGAAATGAAAACTACACTAGAAGGAATCAATAGCAGAATAACTGAGGCAGAAGAATGGATAAGTGACCTGGAAGACAGAATGGTGGAATTCACTGCTGTGGAACAGAATAAAGAAAAAAGCATGAAAAGAAATGAAGACAGCCTAAGAGACCTCCAGGACAACATTAAATGCAACAACTTTCGCATTATAGAGGTCCCAGAAGGAGAAGAGAGAGAGAAAGGACCCGAGAAAATATTTGAAGAGATTACAGTCAAAAACTTCCCTAACATGGGAAAGGAAATAGCCACCAAAGTCCAGGAAGCACAGAGAGTCCCATACAGGGTAAACCCAAGGAGAAACACGCCAGGACACATAGTAATCAAATTGGCAAAAATTAAAGATGAAGAAAAATTATGGAAAACAGCAAGGGAAAAATGACAAATAACATAAAAGGGAACTCCCATAACATTTACAGCTGATTTCTCAGCATAAACTCTACACTCCAGAAGGGAGTGGCATGATATACTTAAAGTGATGAAAGGGAAGAATCTACATCCAAGATTACTCTATCCGGCAGATTTGCTGGAGAAATCAAAAGCTTTACAGACAAGCAAAAGCTAAGAGAATTTACCACCACCAAACCAGCTCTACAACAAATGCTAAAGGAACTTCTCTAAGTGGGAAACACAAGAGAAGAAAAGGACCTACAAAAACAAACCCAAAACAATTAAGAAAATAGTCATAGGAGCATACATATCAATAATTACCTTAAACGTGACTGGATTAAATGCTCCAACCAAAAGACACAGGCTTGCTAATTGGATACAAAAACAAGACCTATATATATGCTGTCTACAAGAGACCCACTTCAGACCTAGGGACACATACAGACTGAAAGTGAGGGGATGGAAAAACATATTCCATGCAAATGGAAATCTAAAGAAAGCTGGAGCAGCAATACTCATATTAAATAAAATAGACTTTAAAATAAAGAATGTTACAAGAGACAAGGAAGGACACTACATAATGATCAAGGGATCAATCCAAGAAGAAGATATAACAATTGTAAATACATATGCACCCAACATA
>RJWK010069743.1:0-11070 GCA_004363435.1 Platanista minor | reverse complement strand
AATAGATAGCTAGTGGGAAGCAGCCGCATAGCACAGGGAGATCAGCTCAGTGCTTTGTGATCACCTGGATGGGTGGGATGGGGAGGGTGGGAGGGAGGGAGACGCAAGAGGGAGGAGATATGGGAACATATGTATATGTATAATTGATTCACTTTGTTATAAAGCAGAAACTAACACCATTGTAAAGCAATTATACTCCCAATAAAGATGTTAAAAAAAAAAAAGTGGTCACAAGTAGAGCCACAACTCCACTGTGCTGCCTAAGAGGGCCTGTTTGACAGGGGTTCTTCAAGGACTGAGATTAGCAGTCAGTCTCAGAAACAATGCTTATGAGCTATGACAAATGCACCCACATATCATAGCACTACATAATCTTGGGTGCAGACTGCACAGCACCTTTTACAGAAGAAAGGGAAAGCCTCTTCAACATTAGTATCGTTTCTCCTCCCACGTTTGCCTATTTTTCCTGCATGCTCACTCTTGCCAGCACCTTTAGGGTACATCTGCCACACTGTGTCCTTGTATTTTGGTTGAATAAACAAAAGAGCACTGAAGGCTGCCTTTGAGCTTCCTCAGTGCCAAATGAAGTAATGAGGTTTTTATTAAATGGCTTAGCTACAGAGTATTTGCAGAGATCTCTACAGCTTCATAATCATTAAGCAAAATAAGTTTTTCTAAAACCTCTTAAACTTAGTATCAGTTACTACCAAAACTGAACCATGAAATTGCAAAACACCCTTTATTTTCAAGTAGTCCCCTCGAATTTCTTTTGTGATTAACAGCACATTTAGTTTTTTCTAAATTTCTACTTTTGGTCCAAGCGTCTTCCCTTCTATAGGCAGACATTTCTTACTTCTGTAATGACTTTATAAGCTCCAACAGTAGGTGGTGCTATGAATGCACGAAAATAAATTAGTACAGACCACAACAGAACTGTCACAGGTTTATTTCATGACTTATTACAACATAGAAATATGCCTCTTTAATACTTCATATAAAGTTATTGACAATACAAAATTTTTTTCTTTTTTTCTTTTAATGTAAATGACTTAACTTAGAAAGCTATTGTGAAACTTTTGTCTAGTTTTGCAATTCTCAGATATTCCAGTGCAAAAATAGATCCCAATACAGACAGCGTAAAGTGCTTGGAATGAAGGGCCAATGATAAAGAAAAAGCACAAAAACATAGCTTCATCGTAGGGTATAAGATGGGAGAACAGAATACTTAAACCTTATGGAAGGTTAAACATTCTATAAAAAGGGATGCAACAATTCTGAAGAGAATTAGAACAATATGACTATAGCACTATATTATTACTAGTAAATAGTAACAAGAGTAGAAATTAATATCTCAGCATCAAAGTGGTTCAATATAATATGACACATGGCTCTTTGGAAAAAATTTTTACCTGATATATACAACCACGAGAAGAAAACAGACACATCCCTTTAGTCAATGATTAGTATACAGTGAATGCTGTGCAACATTTAATAGTCACAATGCATATGCCTTCAGTACAGATATTGAAATACAGTAGTTTGAGGTTTGGTTATTTGTTTTTTAACAATTACCTATGCTGGGCGTTTACATGTAGAGGGCTTTGTTATTGTTTTCTTTTGTATTTTTCATATTCACAGTTAATAAGGTTTAAGGTGTCCAAAAGAAGCAAAAGCCGAAATCTTTAAACACTTTTGAAAATTTCTGAAACTCACATGGGTACATTTCCACAGGGATTATATAGAAATTTTACCTGACTGAGCAGAGAGTTGTAAAAATTTCTACTATAATTAGGCTTACACAGAAAAATTTAAAAGACTGCTGTTTGGATAGTCTAAAAGGTAACAATATTAATGAAGTAGATGGGTAGCTGTACATTTTTTCTAGCTTAAGAGAACCTTTAAATCTATATTGAAATGTTGCATTTTTTTTCAAAGTAGTTCACAGTGTCTTTTGATTTTCTTAAATATGGCCTTGAAGTAATCAAAAAAAGGAGCTACTCATGGTTTTAATATAATACAGAATTAGAACATGATTCTAGTGAAATGGGAAAACAGAAACTTGATTTTGAAAAATATTGAACAAGGAGAAACAATTATTCTATGAATTTTATATCATTAAAGATAGCATAGGGCTTCCCTGGTGGCGCAGTGGTTGGGAGTCCGCCTGCCGATGCGGGGGACGCGGTTTCGTGCCCTGGTCCGGGAGGATCCCGCATGCTGCCGAGCAGCTGGGCCCGTGAGCCAGGGCCGCTGGGCCTGCGCGTCCGGAGCCTGTGCTCCGCAATGGGAGAGCCCACAACCGAGAGAGGCCCGCGTACGGCAAAAAAAAAAAAGATAGCATAAAATACGAGCTCATGCCAATAGTTATTGGAAAAATGCCTTCATTATTTGTCTATCATTTTAGAAAATATCAGCATTCATTTCTTTTTTTTTTTTTTTTTTAAGTTTTTTTGATGTGAACCAATTTTAAAGTCTTTATTGAATTTGTTACAATATTGCTTCTGTTTTATGTTTTGGTTTTTTGGCCATGAGGCATGTGGGATCTTGGCTCCCCGACTAGCGATCGAACCTGCACCCCCTGCATTGGAAGGTAAAGTCTTAACCACTGGACCACCAGGGAAGTACCCTAAAGGTCATTTTCTTTTTCCAAGCAACAAGTTGCATGATAACATACAGTAAATTTTAAAAGAAAAAATACAGATTTGGATAGATCTGAAATCTTGCACCTTTAGAGTTAATATCTAAATTTTTTTTAAAGGAGAAGACATTAGTAATGATATTGAAAGATGACTTTATCAAACAGTATTTCTCTCATAATTTTGTTGCCTCAAGACAGATGACATTAAGCATTAGTGCAATATTATTTTTAACAAGTATTTACTGACTAAAAAAATTAAACTGGGTTAGAAAAGTCTGAGATAATCTTCACGTGGGGGCATTTGCTGTTTTTTGTTTGTTTTTTTCATGATAGGTTAGTGATTGAAGAGATGACAAATTTGAGATTGTCAGAATGGGGTATCTGAGATTTTCAAAGTCAATTATTCGAAGGTACTAAAATGCCGTAAGCACAGTTTTATGTTATTCAACAAGCTTTGAAGCCAGCCATCTTCTCTGTGAAAGTATTCATTATATAGTCTTGTGATCCTTATGACGTTTAAACTTTCTTGGCTTTTGCATTGTTGCTATTTTCAAAAAGTAGGCTGCCCAATATTCTTTCAGTGGGTTCCCACAACCACAACAAAACCTGTATTTGTAAACCAGTTAGCTGACAAACATGGCACAGGAAATCTACTGAGAGTTAATATCTCCTCACCGCATCCATCCGTACTCAGTTATAACATACACTCAAAAAATACTTGATTAATGCACTGATACTAAAAGTATTCTAAACGATCCTAAAGCAACTTAAATACAATGTTGTCATGAGATCTTGGCCATCACACTGTTTTCTAGTCACTAGGCATTAGATGATCCATTCGCAAACTTACATGAAAAAATAAAGCTAGCGCGGCAGTGTGGCCATACTCCTCTGTGCCACAGGGTTCTACAAAGAGGCCATTCTAAGGTTTCAGAAATCACTGACAGAACTTACAATTCCAAATAACATTAAAAGTACAAAGATTTTTCTCAAAATACAACTCCATCTTTTCATACTTGATTAATTTAAAAAGCCAGAAATAATACTATGCTTGTATCAAACAACAAGATCTTGAGATGCACTGTACCGTGTTAGCAGACAATCAGGACAAATGGACACAGGCCTCCCTTGGTTTGAACGCATCATCTCCTTCATCCCATGCCCTGGCTTCCGCAGCCTGCGGCCCCAACAGTGCGGTTGCTGATTCTTTGCTTCTTAACCAGGATCTAAGTACACTTAGAGTCCCAGAAAGATAACCTTGGAGACTCATGGTTCCAAGCAAGGACAACAACAAAACCAAGTCTCACTCTTGCATGTTACCATGCAATTTGCATGTTGCAATTTGCATGTCACCACCATCAGAGCAGCTCATCAAAGAGGGAATCAAAGCAGGACTTTCCCCACACATGGAATCATTTTGTCACCTGATATTTGATGATGTCAACAGGCTCTGAGTAGAGCAGCTTTCACAAAAGTGTGCGTGACACACCATGGTGCTTCGGGCTTTCTGAGCAACTTGACATTAGTAATTCCGGCGCACTCATTGCCGGCACTGGCTGTGTCACCGGGAAACCAGTCTCCTGGCTTGGCACGGCTTAATGAATGAGGATGCCTTTTGATTTTGATAAACAATCACTGGCCATGATTACTTGATGAATTATTGTTGCAACCCCAGTTAGAATACAAAGGAACAAAACAGTAATGTCAAACCCATATGTCCACTGGGTTCCACACTAGAGTTTCACATAAGTATAAGGTAATAAACTAAATTCAAGTCTTTCTCACTCGAGAGCCATACAAGACATAGGCTACAAAGGCACTGCCCTTGTAATGGAATTTTGTTTTCATTGCATTGAATTGCATTGCATTGAATTGTATCAGTACAGTATCCAGTTTACCTCTTCCCACAAAATCTTCCAGCTCTTTCCTCTGGAACACTTCACATAGTACAAAGGAAGGTCTAGTTCCTCCTTTCTTCTAGCCACCCTGTATGAACAGGATTCTTCATACATAACTTTCTTTCACTTTCTCATCCTGCAGAAAAGATGTGAGAACTGCAACATCCACTACTGTCTGGTTTTTGTGTAATGACAGGTCCTTTAAGTGGTCATCATCACTTTGGTCCTTGGCAAAGTTTACAAATACCTGTCAAAATAAAGGTGAACCTTTATAAATAGCTCTAACTTGCTCTCTTTATTCTAGTTGCATTTTTCCCCACGTGAAAATTAGAGAATAGAGATTGAATAAATAGAATAAATAGATTAACTAGAAAATTTTGAGTGGGAGGGAGAGGGGAACACTTGGCAAAGCATTAACCTAAAAAACTGACCTTCTAATATTGCCCCCCAAATCACCAACTGCTCGATCATCTATTTACTTTGACTCATACAGGCCTGATTAAAGGGAAGAGGGTTGAAAACTAACATTTACTGAACACCTACTAAGTGTGCCAGGATCTGTTTGGTACCTGATGTTATCTAATTTAAATGGGATAAGGCACCTGGCATAATACCTGCCCGTGGCAGATACTCAATAAAAAACTGCAGTTTTTATGTTTATTATAACAATTTATTCTCACATTAACCCCATGAAGTTGGTAGGATCATCTCCCTTTTCAGATTCAGGGAGGTTACAGGTAAAAAGCATAACTAGTAGTAGACGATCAGGAGTCCGTGCTCAGCTCATCTGTACTGTGCTAGGGCCCATAATGGGCAGCGGGTCGGGAAGCGGCAGGAAGCCTCACCCTGGAAAGCAAATCTGTTTTGGACACTCTAAGCTTACTTGGTCAAGTGTTGTCTGAGAGACAGAGTAGTCTTCTATGTGGAGTCGCTTTTTGCTCTGGGAAAGGATGCTGAAAATCCTGGCCAGGGAAGACAGTGAAGAGGGAAGCTGGTACTGCAGCATGTTCCGGTGCTTCTCCTTCAACACGCTTCCTGGGAAGGCGAGTTCAAAGAACTCCTGGACAGGCTTCAGGTCAGGGTTGGACCCTGCTATTCGTACGACTATTGTGTAACCATCTCCAAACCTGAAAACAGGAAAAAGGAAGTCCAAATGGAAGACCCTTGGGAAACTTCTCAAAAGAATATTTAACTCTGAGAACCCCACTTGGGCCATGAAAGAGAGAGGTCCCTGCCAGACCCAGAAATAAGTTTCAGAGAGCGGGAACCAGTGGTCACGTACTGCATACCTATTCTATGTGAGCTGCCTTGCCGAGGGCTTTAGACATGACTTCATTTAATCCTCACCTAGACCTGTGAGGTCTGTCAGATGTTACAGAGAAATTGAAACCGAGAGTGTTAGTCACTTGCTCATGGCACGTAGCTCAGAAATGGTAGGGCCGGGGTGTGGACCCAACTTGTGCTTGACTCTGAAGCCTATGCTCTAACCTTACTGGCACATATAAATCTTCCCACCACATCTCTATAACAAAGCTAGAAAGTAGATATTCCTAGAACACTGCCTCTCAGAGAGGTTAAATAACTTGACGAAGTGCATACAACCCATAAAAGGTAAAGACAGAATTTGCACGCAGCTCTGTTTGACTTCAAAGTCCTCATTCTTTCCACTATACCATCTTGTTCAGTTTATTTCCCTTTATTTTAGAGCCACCATGTATACACTCACAAAGGAATAAATACACGATTTCTCAGTATGTGGGATCCCAAAGAAACTATCTTTGTTACCTATTTTTCAGATGTTGGACACTGCCAAGACACCTGAACCGCCCATTGACCATAATTGCCATCCTAGTGCAAAGAGCTTCACATTCTTCCATACTGTGGGAAAACAGAATGAAGCTTAGTTTTAGAAAGATGCTCCTATAACCATCAGAACATCACCATGACATGTGGCATTTCAAAGAAACAGATCCCCAGCTTCCTAGGGCGTAATTGCATCCTGTTACAAATACATGAAGATGTAGGGAAAACGCTGTTCACTGCCATGCCGTTTATAATCGTGAAAAAAGTTGGAAATGATCCAAATGTCTACACAAAAGAGGAATGGTTAAATAAATTAGGGTACATCCTAATGGAATACTATTCACTAATAGCTGTAAGAAATGATGACACATCTAAATTAACTGACTTGGAATAATGTTCTCAGTATTGTTAAGGGAAAAAGAACTTAGTATATACGCTAAAGCTTGCATTTTTGTTTATAAAAAACATATACACTGTGTATAGATTTGCATAGGGAAACTCTGCAAAGATATATTGCCCGATGACAGTAACAGTTGTCTCCTGGTGATGCAATGTCAGGCGATCATAATTTTTTTTTTCTATTTGCCTTTCTGTGTTTTCTATTTTTTATACAATGATCATATATAGTACTTGGAAAACTTAAAAGTTACACAACAAAAAAGCCAAGCTAAGTCTTCACTACAGACCTATGAGATGTAAGCACTACTGATCTCCCTTCCTTGATGATACTTAAGGCACAATTCCACAAGAATCGCCGGGCTTTGGGGTCCATGCCTGTGGTCGGTTCATCCTGTAATCAGAGTAAAATAAGCCCTATTATGTGCTGGGAAAAAAAAAAAAAAAAAATCAAAGACAGGTTTGGTTTTAAATTCAGAAGCATCTCTGAAATAGCCTAAGTTTTAACTTACCATTCTATTTATTGCTTGATGGACCAAAGAACCAGACCTTACATACAAGAATATTTCATACTGTTTGCAACCAGTTCACTTTTACACATGGGTCACTGAAGTAGAAAACTCAAATTTAATTTTTTATGAAATGAAATTTCTCCAAATAAACAGGAAGGGAAGGGGAAAAGTCATTTAGTTTCAACCATCTTTTCATGACTGACAAGTATATACTAAAAATTATTTTTGTCTGATACTGAAGTCAGTTTAAGGTTTGGGTAAAATTCCTTTTCTTTTCTTTTTTTCTTAATTCGAGTTCACTCTGGCTTAGCCTGTCATACTGTACTTGCTGGTCTTAGAGAAACAAATTCCAAATCCGAATAGTCTGGATAACTTTAAAGCCTCAGCCCAAGGTTTCTTCCTGGAATGACTTCAGTGCTCTTCTCCTCTACAGAAGAAAAAAGGTCACGGGCCACTGTCAGTCTGACCTTCTGGTTTCCATTTATCTGTATGTAAGGAACTATGACCCAGGTGCTACCTTGGGGATCCTGAAGCTGTATTCACACTCTCAGTCTTCAGGGGATAAACACATAGATGGCATATAGAATGGTCCAGAGAAAGGTCAAATCACACACCCAGCCTCAGCTGCACCTGTTGGGGTTCTCCATGCTAGAGAAAACAAGGTCCCTGGAGTATCTCCTCCTTTGGAGCATCTGAGGGCATGTCAGAGCCACCCCAATGTGTGTCAAGGAGAGGGGCGAGGGAGCTTCCCTCTGGTTCTCTGAGGCTGCCCGGCTGTTCCTCATCGGGGGAGGGGGGCTTGCCATTGTCAAGCCACTCATGCACGGCTTGGACATCGAGGACTTTAGAAAAGAGATGTCTTCCATTCAGGCCAGAACAAAGTCTTCTATTCACAGTCACACTCACCAGAAACACCACAGGAGGCCCGCCAATCAAAGCCATGGCCGTCGAGAGCTTGCGCTTGTTGCCTCCGCTATAGTCCCCAGCATATTTTTCTCCATACTTCATGAGGCCCAGTTTCCGAATTGCCCACTCACCAACCTAAGGGTGATAAAAAGCGCCTTGACCTTTGTTGGGTTTGGGAATTTTATCATGCTTTCTTACGCTTGCGTATGAAAACTCTTTCACTGAGTAGGACCAGATTCTATACAATCACGACCTGGCAAGTGTGGAGGAACCAACAGCAGGGGGGGCAGGGACTCGCGTTGGTGGGAGTGGCACTCCCTCTCTGCCCGCCAGTGTGAGCCAGTTCACCTATCCCTGTCCCACCGCCACCATGCCTTCCCACCCTGAAAGGAGCTGCGAAGAGCCAGCACTTCATATTGCTGCATCCACAAGGAAGAACAGCCTGAAGCCGATGGTCATGTGTGAAGGTCACAGCCGTAAGGTACACTGTTAGGATGCCAAGGGAGACAGGCTGGCTTTCCAGTGCCCACGGTACCTTGCCGACTTCTCTCTCCGGGACGCCTCTCAAGAGTGCAAAGAACTCCACGTGTTCTCTTCCAGTCAGCAGCTCTGTGATGGCATCGAACTGAGGGCAATAGCCCATGTTCTGATGTACTTCGTGGATGTTTGATAAGATACTGAAAAGAAAAACAAAACTGGTCAGGTTTTTAAGCATTTAGATACTCTGATCAGACCATCTTGCCTAATATTCCTATAAAGAGTGCTTGTGCATGACCAACATACCAGCGAGCACACCTGCTATAGCTTGAAGGAACAGCCTTTCTGCCCCCAGGATGCCAGCCTCTCCTGGAAGTCAGGGTTCTGGCCTACACCCTGCCCAGTCCTTGCACCTGGCTCCGCCAACACCTCAATCTGCAGGCTCAGTCCCATTTCAGAATTCCCAAGTCCATCCCAGCTGCGGCACCATCTTTACCAACAGCCTCAGTCACACTATCCTGGGGCTTTAACACTAAGTGTCCATCCCTGACTTGATTCCGTGGCCCAGTCATATGCACCATGTGCTCTGCTGCTCCATTCACGTCAGAGGAGGCTCAGCAACTTGCTGTGACTTCTGCTGCTTTTTGCTGCCCATACATTGACTCGCACATAACATGATCCAGACCCCTTGGTCCCACTAAATACTCAACCCAGGAATCCTCCTGGTTTTGAAGGTTCTTTTGATCATAGACCCTCTGAGAATCTGATGACAACAAAAAATAATACCTACAGACACAATTTTACATATATTGGTGGGGGCAGTTTTTAGGCCCTATGAAGCCATTCTCGGGTTAAGGATCCCTGATGTAGGAGAAAGCTCAGTGTCACGTCCAGTCTGATAGCTGCACTTTAGCCACCTCTGGACAACTACAAGTTTGGCCTATCAGCAGTATTCATTCCTCTCTGCATATAAATTAGTACTCCCAGATCCAGCCTTTTCCAGAATTATGATTGAGGCGCTCACAGACCCTGTGCCTGGACCTCACAGCTACACTGCCCACACCAGCTCTCAGAACCAGGCACTGTGACGAACCTTAGTTTGGGCCAGTTATTGCTGCCATTGCTATGTGCCCCAAGAGCCTGGTACTAGGAACAAGACGGGGAAAGCAGGTGTGTAGCCTTAGGCCAACTATTCTAGAAACTCTGTTCTCTTAAACCTCCTTTACACTGCTACTGAAAAAAACGTGTAAGATGCAGAGGAGAGCCATGAGTACATTAAGTTCCTTGCTCTTTGCAATTTTATTGGCTAGCAGCCCCTTGTCCAAACTGTGAGTCACCACCCATTAGTACATTGTGAAATAAAGTTAGTGGGTCACAACGAGTATTTTTTAAATGGTGTGGTAGAGAGTAGAATAAGAAATATCAGAGTGCACTCACTGCAAGAAGTAAGAGTAGGTAATGTTTTACAAAACTTTTATTTAAGCTATACGCCTGTTTATGTGTCTTTGTGTATTTACTTGGTTGAGAGGTAAAATGTATTGATTTTGGTATTATGGGTCATGATCAAAGAGTTTGAAAGCCACTGCCTTGTACCGTCTCTCCATATAAAAAGCCCAGAGAAGTCCCACATATTTCGAGTGCTCGAGTGTAACATTGCCTAACAGGACTCTAAAGTATACTATACCCCTTATGATCAGACTGCTTAGTGATCTGTGCACTCTCGGATAATAGCCCACGGTGACACCAACGGTTGGCACACCCTTTAGCGAGGGCAACTGGGCAGGTATATTGATAAGCTTTTATCTTGTAGGAATTTTCCCTGAGGAAACAATCAAGATGAATACAAGGACATATTTAATGAAAAACAGGAACAAATGTGTAACAATAAGGAATTGGTGAAATAAACTATAGGCACATGTGCATAGATGCATTTTACGCAGCAAAAATTCTACATCTTAGAATACGTAACCCATTGGGAAATATAATACAGTCATTAACAACAAAAAAACTAATTTAAAAATCTAGATATAGTATGATGGCAATTTTATAATATAGTTATATGTGTATATAAAGTAGAGAGATTTGGGGTGATGGGAATGTTCTAAAATTGTATTATGATAATGGTTGCACAATTCTGTAAATTGCCTAAAAGTCATTTGTTGTACTCTTAAAACAAGTAGATTGTACAGCATGTAAATCATACCTGAATAAAGCTGTTAAAAAAATAAACAAACAGAGTGACTATTTACAATAGCCAGGAGATGGAAACAACCTAAGTGTCCATCATCAGATGAATGGATAAAGAAGATGTGGCACATATATACAATGGAATATTACTCAGCCATAAAAAGAAACGAAATGGAGTTATTTGTAGTGAGGTGGATGGACGTAGAGTCTGTCATACAGAGTGAAGTAAGTCAGAAAGAGAAAGACAAATACC
>RJWK010069742.1:0-11071 GCA_004363435.1 Platanista minor | reverse complement strand
CACAGGCTCCGGACGCGCAGGCTCAGCGGCCATGGCTCACGGGCCCAGCTGCTCCACGCGCGGCATGTGGGATCTTCCCGGACCGGGGCACGAACCCGTGTCCCCTGCATCGGCAGGCGGACTCTCAACCACTGCGCCACCAGGGAAGCCCCCCTGAGTAACTCTTAAGCACTAACCTCTTGCTTCCTTTTGCCTCTTGTTTTTATAGGCTGCCCTGCAAGTCGGGGGCCATGGAGAAAGGCTGCACCAGTGTCGGGAGGTCATGCTGCTAACTTACAAATCCATCCCTATGCAAGTGGATGGGGAGCCCTGTAGGTTGGCCCCGGCTATGATTCGGATCTCGTTGAGGAATCAGGCCAACATGGTACAGAAGAGCAAGAGAAGGACGTCCATGCCTTTACTCAATGAGTGAGTCTGCCCTTGCCCACCTTTGTGAACATGGAGACCGTGGAGAGGAGGGCACTGAGCATGTGCATGATCAGGGGCCTCCCTGTGCTGGGAAAGGAGACAAGTCCCGGAAACTCAGCAGCTCCTTGGTCTCTCACACATATTTCTTCTTCATGTTTACTATACGGTGACCACACCCTTCTTTCAGAAGTTATTGCTGTATGATGTGTTAGAGTGATGATGCTTTTTCACTGACCACTTGAGTATATACTTACTGGGACCTGCAGAAAATCACTGAGTGATTCAGGGTCATAAAACGTGTCCTGTTGAATGTGTTCTTTTTTGTTTAAGAAGGCACTGCTGTTGGCCTCCTCTTTTCCCTGGTCACTTGGAGAGTGTTGGTTTCTCCAGGTGCAGGAGGTCGGCAGAGCTGGCTTTGGCTCCCCTCTCTCCACATTGTATCCCCTTCTGCCCTTTCCCAATGCTCCCATTTTGGGGTCCTGTGTACTCTGATGCTTCAACTCAATTTTGCCATTCTGGGTGGCATCCTATTGTCTAGATGAAACTTGACCCGTGACTCAATGCCTAAACAAAATGTATCCCTCCTGGACCCTTTCCTTTCTTGGGGGTTTTGATAAACTGACTTGGACAAGGTGATAAATGACTAGATATTTGGAGTGCATTTTATAGAGTCCCTTAATCTAATTTCGATTGAAATGTCTTTTTGGGTTTGGAGAAAGGGATGGAGAAAGATGGGAATTTGGGGTATCTTTTAGAGTATCTTTTATATATCATGCACCTATGGCTGACCTGACTCAAGGTAAGGACGTTTCAGGGTTCAGCCTTGGGCCATTCTTCTGTCACAGCGATGGTCCCTCCAAGGTGCTCCTCCTATTTGTGGCCTGTGATGCATGGTTACCTATTTGTACTGAATGGCTGGCTTCCTCTAGTGCCTGTGAAGGAAGGGCATGCTTTGCCATGTATTTATTGAGTCAATGTGACGAGTACAGAAGTGCCTAGAATGAATCAATGACACAGGTGTCATCGCTCCCTGCCAAAGCTTCACCTCTCTTTCTGAGATGGCAGATGTTGAAGAACAGCATTCGACAGGGCTCGTGAAGTGTTTTAGGTTTTAGAGTCTGCTTCTAAGCTTGAAGCTGGGGTGAGGGATCGTCTCTCCTCTGCATCTTCCTTTTCCAGAGTCAGTCTGGGCTCCCCCAGCACTTTTCCTAGATCGTTATCCAGAGGGCTTGTTTAGTTGCCTTTTTCATTTCGTTTACGTTTTGCAGCTAGTGAAACTCTTAGCTCATTTCTGCTGCTTTCCCTATCCTCTGCCTTTTACCACTATTAGGTTGAATATACACTTTGTGAGTTTCAGGCAGTGTGTCAGCAATAGTATATGGTTGACCACATTCTCTCTTGAAACGTTAGAGTTAAGCCATGAACTATTGGTTTAAGAGAAAGTTCTGAACTACTAAGTGAAAAGCCCTCTCTGAGATAGTCCAGGTTGTTTTGGATCACTTGTAGATCGTTTGTTAACAGAGCTAAAAATTCTTAATATCTGCAGGCAAACAGCTCCCATTTTCATGCCTGGTGCTTCTACGCTTAATAACCTTATGAGACATGAAATTGTTTTCGGGTGTTTACTTTCAGACAGGTTTTGCCCTTGAGACAAAATTTGTATTTGCTCAGAAACTGTATTAAGAATTTCTTTGGGCTTTCTTCTCGTATAAAAACAAATGGAAAGAGTTGTTTTCTTTTTGTACACATGGCACGTATGACAGATGATGTGACTTCTTCGTCGATTTAGCCGGGAGGGTGTTCAAGCAGCAGCCTCAACTCAAAAATGCAGTTATTTCCCACCAGGGGGCAGTGGTGTCTCCCTCCAAGCAGCCTCAGGCCGTAGGAAAGACTTGTGTGAAATGGCAGTCATAATATTCTGTCCATTTCTTAAAAGGACACACCTAAATCTTAAAGATTAGCCAAGATCTTTATTACAACTTACTATTAAAATTATCATTCAACACATTTTTAGAAAATCTCTCACCACTACTCTTTTTCACCCTCTGTAATTAGATTGCTTCTTTCTATTTCAGTAGAAATCTTTGTCTGGAAATCTAACTTCTTCCACTGGAATTCCAAGTGGAGTTTCCAGTTTAAGGGCAGCCTGGCCACTAATATCTTCTTACAAGTTTTCTTCCACCTTCTGAGCCCTCCAAGCTTTTCTCTGTTTAGGCCACAGTGGGCAAAGTTCACTATTGCGGGGCTTCCCTGGTGGCGCAGTGGTTGAGAGTCCGCCTGCCGATGCAGGGGACGCGGGTTCGTGCCCTGGTCCGGGAAGATCCCACGTGCCGCGGAGTGGCTGAGCCCGTGAGCCACGGCCCCTGAGCCTGCGCATCCGGAGCCTGTGCTCCGCAACGGAAGAGGCCACAGCGCTGAGAGGCCCGCGTACCGCAAAAAAAAAAAAAAAAAAAAGTTCACTATTGCAGCCAAGGCAGAAAGAGATTATTGAAAGATAATTCTTCCTTCCTTCTTTCCTTCCTTTACTTTTAACATCCTTCTTTCCCTTTTTTTCCTTTCTCTCTTTCTTTCTTGTTACTGTTTCTTCATCATTTGCATGCCTTCTTTTTGAAGAAAGAGAGCTGTTTTAGTTTAAAAACTTGTGTGTATCTGTGTTAGGGGGAAGGGAGTTTCTCAGTCAGAAGGAGGTAGCTTTTCAATTCATCTTAAGGACTTAACCTCCTTTCACGTAGCACGTTAACATGAAGACTTGAGATTTTAGGGCTGTGGCCCCCCTTTCTGCTGAAACGCTGGTGTTCCTCACAGATTTGCCCCTTCTCTGGGAAATCACATCTGCAGCACAAGTTCCCTCTATGGCTGATAAGCTAGTGTGTCTCAGATCTGTGTCTTCAGCCCAGGCTTTCTTCTAAAAACTGAAGACTCGTACCCAAATATCTTAGTGGACATCTTTATCTGCATATCTCACAGTCCCCTCCACTTTTACGTGTCCCCTGCGTTGTTTGAACTCTTCCTTCTGTTTATTTCCCACACCTTTAACTCTCACACCATCTTTCCCCTCTGCTAGTAGCACAGCCTTAGTTGCGGAGCCATATTCATTACCTCTCGTCAGCATTGCTAAAACATGCCCAGTTCATTTCCTTGTTTCCAGTGTTGCTGCCCCTCACACGGTCCCTTTTCCAATAGACTGGTTAGAATGATCTTTCTAAAAATGTAAAACCTATATTCCTTGGCTTGACCGACCTTTTTGATCATCGCCTTGGTTCTCTCCTTCCTATGCTCCAGAGCATATTGCTATTTCAGGAGGAGTACGGCCTGTCTCGTGTATCATTGTCCTTTTGCCCTCCAGTTGCTCTTCTCGAGGTGTCCTCCTCACCCGCTTTCACCTGCTAGCCCCTGCTCAAGTTCAGACTCCATCGAAAGATCACTTTCCCTTAGAATCCATTTCTACCCGCTTCTAGACATTAAATACACCACTCGGCGCACCTATAGTATTCTCGTTACTTCTCTCACACCATTTATCAAAACCAGTGTCATTACTGGTTTACTTGTCTTCCCTGCTCTGTGGGGAGACCCCGGGGTTTTCCTCATAGGGTCGCCAGTGCCTGCTAGTGTGTCTGAGACTTATGGTTACATGTTGAACAAGGGATTCGCACATGGATCGGTTCTATAATGTCCTATCTGTTACGTTTCTCAGAAATTGTTTCTAAAATAACATAAATCTAAAACCTCGTGAATATAAAAATAATATAGAAAATGTCTTGGTCATATTTTATGGCAGAAGTGGAAGATATATACTTAATTTCAAGATCTGGTGCACATGGATGGCTGGAAGAATTCCCATGAGAAACAGCTAAATAGGAAGCTTTCATGATGCCACGGGATCTTCATGTATGCAAAAAGGAAACAAAATCTTTCTAAAAAAAATTTCTTGGCTCGTGATCCTATTTGCTATTACTATATATAAACTGAAAGGCTAGGCCCGTTATGTTCACTCTCCCCTCCCCTCTCCACCCCATTGGTACAGGAGCATATGTCATTTATGGCTTATGAATCTGCTTGAAATATGACCCCAATAAATATCTTCCCCCCTAAAAGTAATAGAGCAGATTTGTTTAGGTTCATATTCATGTACTAGTAACATGATAGCCAGATAAATTTGATTATGTTCTCTATTTGAAAGTCACTTTTGAGGGAGATCAGAAATTCTACATTACTCAGGTGCATAGGAAGATCTCAGCCTGAGTTCACTAGCAGTTAAGACAGCATTGTTAAGGGTGATGGTATTATCCAAGGGCAAGGTTTCTAGTTGGCAGACTTTGGGCAACCGACTTCCACCATCCTGGGCTGCTGAGAAGCATCATTGGTTATAACTGAGGGCCCTTTGAGGATGACAAGGAGTTAATTCATGGGTGGCTTTATATGAGAATTGATGTACCCAGTGGAAAAGAGGGAATGAGGGGGTACGTCTATTGCAGTTACAGTGAAACTGTTCAAGTGGTCTAAGAGAGTGGAGAGAATAATGATGTAGAAGTGACAGGAAATTTGGGGTTTAGTTTCTTCAGTTCCACATTTTGTCTTTTCTGGTAGCCATCGAAGACCCTCTCCTTTATAAAAGAAGGGAGAGCAGAGAGAAGTCTATGGTTTCACTCCTCTACCAAGAATATGAATGGAATTACAGCATCGCTGCGATAAAATTAGGCTTTCTTGGTATTACCTTCGGATTTCTTAGAAAGCCTTCTTTGTTTAACTGAAGGAAGTTAAAGTTTTTGTCGAGTCGCTCTTTTGAAGACGGTTGTCTTTTGACACGAATATTCCAACAAAGCCCTGGAATCATGAGGACTATGTTAAAGGATTCAGTTTACCTTGATTCTGCTCTGAGTTGACCGTGCCAGCCTACCACCGAGTGTGTGTGTGTGTGTGTGTGTGTGTGTGTGTGTGTGTGTGTGTGTGCGCACAGATGGATGCCCAGTGAGACCTAGAGCCGGAGAGCACCCTGGTAACCCTCTGCCCCGCAGCCCCGTGCAGCATCCAGCATCTGCCGGAGCCCCGCCTCGTGCTCCAGTCTGTGGCTTGCCTGAGAGCCGGCCCTGCCGTGTGTCCTGTTGGCTTCGTCGCTATCACTGGCTTTTTGATGATTTCCGTGGCTGGCTTGATTTTCTTTTTCTTTTCATTAACTGTTTGGTGATGCGCTCATTTAATTTCTGTTTAAATTTTGTGTGTCTCTCTTTCTCTCTCCTGGCTTGTTCCCCTGTCTGTCCACGCTGTTTTGCTGACTGTCTTCGCTGCTCATTCCCTGCTGCCTCTAGTATCCATCAGGTGCAAGCTGTGGACCTGCGGAGAGTGTCTGCCCCCCCAGGCTCCTTCACCATGTGAGTACAAAGCCGTCCCGTTTTTACATTGTGTCTCTCACCTTCATCTCTTCCTCAGGGCCAGACTACCTGCACCCTGTCCCTTCACAGGTCTGCTTCTTAGAGAAGCAGCACCTCACTGTAATTGTCTGCTTTAGCCCTTCTTTGATTTGAGATGCAGCTGTGAAATTCTTTGTGTTCTATCTGTCTCAATCCTCTGAGTTCACAGTTTAATTTTTTGATTAGGTACTTTAGGGTCCAGAGTCGCATGGGGTTGTATAAAATTCCATGCTAAGCATTGGTTTCTATGGAAAGTCTGTAAACCCATTAGACCATTCCATTATCTATAGCTCAGGGATGACCTTGAAGAAGCTCCCGCTGCGCTTGATTCTGTGGACGGACCCCTGAAATTACGTGTGGAGCTTTGATTGTAGATACGTGCATCTGTGGATTTTTCTGGGTTGAGGATCCATTGTTGTAATAAAAGATCAATGACCCAAAGTTGTTAATGAGTTAGCAAAGTGCAATTTGTACATAGTAGTTTGTACTTAGCACACTCTATGCTTTTATATTTTTCTGGTGAAAAACAGAAAGAAAATGTTTTTTAGTGCTTCACTTCAGGACATTTTTTATGCTCCTGCCTCTGTCTTGCCCTTCTTTCTTTTCTCCATCTTACATATACTTCTGTTATGTTTCAGGTACTGTTACAGGTGCTTTACACAGGTTAACTAACTTACTCCCCCAACCACCTTATTGCCATATGTGGTATTATTATCTCCATGTTATACATGAGGAATCTGATGCACAGAGAAGTCGAGTAATTTGACGAAGGTCACACAGCTAATAAGTGGTAGACTGGGATTCATACTCCCGCAGCCTGGTTTCAAAATTCATGCTCATAACAATTTATAATCTGCCGCTTTTCATCTATCAGTGTCCTATGTATTTCTCAGGGCCCAGCTGAATTACTGCCTTTTCTAAGAATTGTACCTTGATTCTTGCTGGCAGAACTAGTTACACCCTCATTGGAGTTCACTATTTATACTATTATTGTACTTATTATAGTTCTCAAGATATAATCGATCGGTACTAATTATATTAGCTGTATATCTGTGTGTATCCCACACAATACTTAGGCCACTTGAAATCATTTGCAGTATCTTCTTATGACCCTTTGTGTTCCCAGCCTTGATCACAGACCTTAACACAAACTATTCTGAAACTAAACAGAATTGTTGGTTGGTTGGTAGAATGAATGAATGAAAGAATGCATGTCTAAATAGAACTCTGCAATATCTAACATCTAGGGATATGCAAAGTAATTCCTACAGTTATGTATCATTTTACTTTCAACGCTAGTCTCGTGGATACACGTTTATTTACTCATTTATGACAAAATATTTTTCCAAAAATATTATTTTGTACTTGCTCTGTGTCAAACACTATTTTCTGCTTTGTATTTAGTGGTGAGCACAACAGCTCTATACCTTCATGGAACTTAAAATTGAGCGGTCAAAGAATCAGTAAGAAAATAACACTTAATTTCCAATTTGGAGGCTATTTCTGGGGTATATTACATATACCTCATAAGGCCTGTTCAATAAATCTGAGTCCAAAGGATGGCTCTCAGTGATCATTATTTTCAGCAGCTCTATTGATAGAGTTCAAGGAATTGAGAGTATCAACAATAGGAGTCCAGGTGATATTTGTCATATTTCTATCACCTTTTAAGTTTTAGTTGTGTTCAAGTTTTCATCATATAATTTGAATGAGGTTCTTTTTTTCTTTTTCCAGGTGTGTATGCTATAATAAGGTGAGCTGTCATGTTTGTTTTCATGGCATGTAACAGGCAGTCCACCTAGATATGGCCACTTAAAACTTGAATATTTATCTAAAATATTTTATATTTGTATGTGCTATATTAATTACTGCATATTATAGATTTTATGTCTCTATGTAACTGATGAAAGATTTATATAATAAAAATTAGAGTATTATTTTAAAAATTCAATAACAGAACTCTGTCAAATTGAGCAAGGAACAGAGAGAAAAATCCAAGCACAATGAGTATTGTATTTATATATTATGACAGCGGCAACTTAGCTTAGACCCACTCTCATGCTGCTATTGCAGCAGTGTTTAAGAATCACATTAACCTTGCTCTGGTCCTCACGAAAGTCAGGACTCCAGTATCTTGAGCTAAACTTTGTCTGACTTTTTTTTTTTTTTTCTTTTAACTCTTGGATCAGCCATTCTCTGCTCAAAACAACTCTTTTTTACAGATGATCTTTCCTTTGGGAGAAGCCTCTCTTTCTGCTGTTCCTAAAGTAAAGTTGCTTTTCTAAAGCAATTTAAATTATCCTTTCTCTCTAGCTTTCTAATGACTTTTTTAATTAGGGAGGGGGTCATGGTCTTGACAACATAATGCATAAATTATTAGGAATGGCAACATACTATTAACATCTGCGTACATGGGAAATTTCAGCTTTACACAAAGAAGAATCTTGAAACTTTCATTTTGATCGTATATGACCACATATGAATGCTAAATTTTAATCAAAGGGATTTAGTGGCTTCATCAAATAGAACAAAATAAATAGAATATTTCACCACAAATTTTATGTACTATAGCTTTTGTTTTGTTTTGTTTTGTTTTGTTTTTTGACTTCAGAGAAGAGTTATAATTCCCAGACTTGGCATATGACATAATTTGTAATCTGGCCATTCTTACTTTCTTTTTTTTTTCTTTTTTATTGAGACATAATTGACATATTACATTGTATCAATTTCAACTATAAACATAATGATTCGGTGTTTGTGTATACTGTGAAATGATCATCATAGTAAGTTAGTTAATATCCATCACCACATGTAGTTACATGTGGTGATGGATATTAACTAACTTACTCTGATGTAGTTACAATAAATTTTTCTTGTGATGAGAGCTTTTAAGATCTCTCTTAGCAGCTTTCAAATAGTCAATACCTATAGTCACCATACTGTACATTACATCCCCAAGACTAATTTATTTTATAATGGTGTTATTTTATATTTATTATTATAATAAGTATTTTATATTTATTATTTTATAATGGTATTTATAAAGGTATTATTATATAATACCTTTTAACCCCCTTCACCCATTTCACCCTTGTCCCCCCAGTGTTGCTCAAAGAATTATTAGACCAGCACCTCAATTAATAAATTCATTATAATTAAGTGACTTCATAGTAGAATCCTCATTGAAGACTACATACATGCACTGTATTTCATAAATCATGAATATTCACATTAAATGGTCATGCTCAAAAAGCCCCAAAAGGTGTGTAACTGTAAAATGAGTCTCTGGAACGCTTTCAACTTTTAGTATTGCTTTTCATTAAGTTCTATTTCCCTCCTGCTCTTCCCCTACCAAAATGAAATAATGTGAACTGTTTACATCTAATTTATTCATTTTTCATCTTTCAAAAATATTATTCAGTGTCTGCTTTAGATATCAGATACTCTGTGGGATACTGGAGATAAGAGATTAGAAAGCTAAGATTTCTACCTTGGAGAAATGGACACACCAGGAACAGACTCACTTGTGTTGCCTACAGTACAGTTACAACGCAAAGTGACAAGCATCCAAATAGAAATTCTGGTTGTACTCCCATGTGAATAACTTTTTTTTGACTCTTTATTATATTTGTTTTTGTATTTTAGTAATTAAAATTAATATAGGTTCAAATTGACTTTTTTGATATAAATTTCTCACTTTTAAGACATATGGATTCATATAACTAGCACCATAATCAGGATACAAAATGGTTCTATCACCCCCAAGAACCTGCTTTGTAATCTATGCCCTTTATGGTCATACCCCCTAATCCCTGCATCTCTCATCTCAAACTCTGGCAACCACTGATTGCTACAGTTTTGTATTTTAGAGAATGCCCTATAAATGGAATCATACAACATGCAACCCTTAAAACTGGTTTCTTTGAGTGAACATAACATCTTTGATGTTTATGAGAGTTGCTGCATCTATCATTTCTTTTTGTTGCTGAATAGTATTCCATTGTATGGATGTTTCTGTTTATTTACCTAATAACCCAGAACGACATCTGGGTTATTTCCAGTTTGGGATGATTCTGAATAGAGCTGCATAAACCTTGATGAACAGGTTTTGTGTAAACATAAGTTTTCATTTCTGTAGTTTAAACACCTAGGAGGGATTCCAGGGTCATATGGTAACTTCATAAGAAACTGACAAACTGTTTTCCAGAGTGGTCGTATCATTTTGCATTTGCACCAGCAATGTATGAGAGTTCCTGGTGTTCTACATCTCTGTCAGCACTTGGTAATGTCAATATTTTTACATTTTAATCATTCTAATATGAGTGTCTTTTCATGTGATTATTTGCCATCTTTTATACGTTCTCTGGTGAAGCATCCTCTCAAGTCTTTTGCCCATTTCTTAAACTGGGCTGTTTGTTTTCTTCCTGTTGAGTTTTGAGTTTGTCATGTATTCCGGATCCAAGCCGTTGTTAGATATGTGCTTTGCTTAATCATTTCTTTGTTCTAGAAGGCAGTTAACTCCATTTTCAGGCCACAATTTCTCACTCATCTTCTGAGGATAGTAGCTATAGTGTCAGTTGTGTTTTCAGATCCTTTGCAGTGCTATTCCTATCTGTCTGGTGTGTACCCCTCCAAGTTGCAGGACAGGATCTGAGGGGAGGGTCTGCTCTGTAGTTCAGTTCCTAAAGTCTGTGGTACTGTGTTTAGGGCCAGATTAACACACGTGCAGCCTAGAGATGAACCCAAGTTCATGGACGTCTTTCTGGAGTTGTCTTCCTGGAGTTGTCTTCCTGAGCTCCTCCCTCTCTCTTGTCATCCTCAGTACTTTCCCATTTCCTGGGGCTCCATTTTTGGATCCTTCAGCCAGAAAGCTAAGGCTTTAGTTACCTCATGCTGCTGCATAGCTCCTGAAACCATGTTCACCTCCAGGACCAAGCAATGATATGACTGAAAGAGAAAAAGAAGCAATGGTGGTTTGTCCCATCCTCTTGGGACCACAGCTTCTCTTGTCAGAGAAAAAGATTCCCTCTCCTTATAGTTTTTTTGTTTTAATTTTATTGAAGTATAGTTGATTTACAATGTTGTGTTAATTTCTGCTCTACAGCAAAGTGACTCAGCTATACATACATTCTTTTTCATATTCTTGTCCATTATGGTTTATCCCAGGATATTGAATACAGTTCCCTGTGCTGTACAGAAGGGCCTTGCTGTTTATCTCCCTCTCCTTATAGTTTTTTTTTTTTTTTTTTTTTTTT
>RJWK010069741.1:0-11076 GCA_004363435.1 Platanista minor | reverse complement strand
TACAATAGCCAGGAGATGGAAACAACCTAAGTGTCCATCATCGGATGAATGGATAAAGAAGATGTGGCACATATATACAATGGAATATTACTCAGCCATAAAAAGAAACGAAATGGAGTTATTTGTAGTGAGGTGGATGGACCTAGAGTCTGTCATACAGAGTGAAGTAAGTCAGAAAGAGAAAGACAAATACCATATGGTAACATATATATATGGAATCTAAGAAAAAAAGAAGGGTCGTGAAGGGCCTGGGGGCAGGATAGGAATAAAGACACAGACCTACTAGAGAATGGACTTGAGGACATGGGGATGGGGAAGGGTAAGCTGTGATAAAGTGAGAGAGTGGCATGGACATACGTACACTACCAAACGTAAAATAGATAGCTAGTGGGAAGCAGCCGCATAGCACAGGGTCATCCGCTCAGTGCTTTGTGATCACCTGGATGGGTGGGATGGGGAGGGTGGGAGGGAGGGAGACGCAAGAGGGAGGAGATATGGGAACATACGTATATGTATAATTGATTCACTTTGTTATAAAGCAGAAACTAACACCATTGTAAAGCAATTATACTCCAATAAAGATGTTAAAAAAAAATAAAAGATATGTCTAAATCCCTGGGAACTGTGAGTGTGACTTTATTTGGAAAAAGGGTCTTTGCAGATGTAATTAAGGATATTGAGATGAAGAGATCATCCCGAATCACCCAGGAGCTTGAAATCCAGTGGCGAGTGTTTTCCTAAAAGGCACACAGAGGAGAATACAGTCACAGAGGAGAGGACCATACAAAGATAGAGGCAGAGATAAGAGTGATGAAGCCTCAAGCCAACGAAAGCTGACAGCTACCAGAAGCTGGAAGAGCCAAGGAATAGAATTTAGAATCTAGAGTTTCAGGCAGGAGAACAGCCCTGCTAACACCTTGTTGTTGGACTTCTGTCCTCCAGAACTGAGAGAGAATAAACGTCTGTTGTTTTTAAGCCACCCCATTTGTGGTAATTTGCTATAGAGGCCACAGGAAGCTAATACAATATGTATATGTATTGTGTGTGTGTGTATGTATACAAATACATATATATGTAAATATATAAATACATACATTTGTATGCGTATGCTCATGTACTAAGACACTACTAGTACACCTACATATCACATGAGAGTCTATGAAGTGAGGTGAAGTTATCTGTGCCATACCATGTCTTAAAGCCAACTTTAGCCTCTGCTAGCCATAGAATATAGTTGATGTGCCAAGGACTATGCTAAGTCCTTTGGAAGGAACAGTGACCATCTCTACTCAAGGAACATCCCGGGGTGAACACACACAAGTAACCCCTTTAAATGCATTACGATGACACTTGCTAAGCTTGCATGTTGGGAGGCTGAAGAGCTGCTAAAGTTCAGCGTAGGAGGGGCAGGAGCGGAGATCACAGAAAGTTTTCCAGAGGAAGAAACTTCTAAGTTTGGTGAAGCCAGAAAGGTGAGTTAGCATGGTGGTGGCAGCAGCAGAATGGCAGGGGGTGGGGAGGGAACCTAGGGGAAGGACAGGGAAGGGGAGGGTTCAGGCGGAGGGAACAAAATGTGTATGAAAGCAGTTCTGAAAGCCTGCAGTGGGAAAGAGGCAAGAGCTGAGATAGAGGGCATAGGCAGAGACCAGAGAATGGCATCTTGTAAGTTATTCTAAGCAGTTTATGCTTTACCACGAGAGCACTGGGGTCCACTGGAGGTTTTTAAGCCGGAGAAGGACATAAGAACATTTAGAAACATCACCATCTGTGGTGTGAACTAATGTTGGGAAAAGTTGGAGCCAGAGATACTTTTTTATGTGGCTACCGCAGCAGCCCAGACAAAAGATGATGGAGTTCTGGATGCGAGGACCAATACAGGGATGAACAGGCAATTGGCACTTGGGTGAATATGGGTTAGAAGAATAGAACAGAGATATCTGGGTGTCTAACCTAAGTAATTGGGTGGGTAGTGGGGTCATTTCTGAAACCTGGCATGAAAGCCAAGGGGCAGATGTTGGAGGAGGAGATGAGTTCAGAGCTAAAATGTGTGAGGGCCACCCCAATGGGGATTCCAAGGCAATTGGATATGTGGGATGGGAACTCAGACTACAGATTATCTGGGTTAGAGATACAGACTCAGGAGTCATTAACACACAGATGATCGTGGAAGATATAGGAACAATTGCAAGATCCCAGGCGAGCAGGTGCAGTAAGAATTTGAAGGCACACAGGACAGAACTCTCAGGAATACCATGTTGTAGAGATAGAGGAAGAGGAAGCCTCAGAGGTGACAAAGGGGGAGCCAAAGAAAGAGGAGAAAAAACACACAAGCGTAGGTTGCAGAGACCCAGAGGCAACGGTATTTTATGAAGATGGGAGTGGCCAGCAATGGTAAATGCCCCAGATAGTGTTATAATGACTCAGCATTTTCAAGTGCTGTTATCAATAAGGAGGTGATTGGTGACCTTAATGAGACACATTACAAACAGAGCCGAGGAGACAAAAGCTGGATTTCAGTAGCTTGAGATGTGGTGGGTGGAAAGGTAAAGTGATGGCGGTAGTAGCAAACGTGGTCAATTCTTATAAGTGATTTAGCTGTGAAGGGAAGGAAACAGAAAATGGAGCATCTGAAAATTTGCTTTCTTTTTAAGATGGAAGAGGTTTGAGATGCCGATGGTCAGAGCCATCTTTATTTTTATTTTTTTTATTTATTTATTTTTGGCTTATGTGTGGAATCTTTTTTTTTTAACATGAGCCATCTTTATTTTTTTAAGCTATATACCTGGCATTCATATAGATTTTAGAAAGTTAGAATAATTCTAAAATTGAAAGGAATCTTAAAGGCAAATTAAATTCTTGCCCAATAGGAGCATCCTCCCTATAAAGGCCTCTTTAGAAGCTCATCCAGACTCTGCTTGGACACTTTCTGTGGTAGGGAACTCACTACTTCGTAAAGGCTCTGGTTTCATTGCTGGACAGCTCTGCCACTTTAAAAGTACCTTCTTAAAATGACACAGATATGCTTTTCTCTGATATGGAGAACACTTAATTCCAGTTCTGCCGTCTTGGCACCATGTGTAAATATAACTATTGCATGTCCTTAGTTTTTCCAGTCTGTCAACCCTCCCCATCACCCTGGTTGCTCTCCTCTGGGTGAATTCTAGTTCATAAATTTCTACTTTAAAGAGTAGTGCATCCAATTAAATAATTAAAAGCAACTTTTCAACTGTCACCTTGTCAATGTTGAATACATCAGGACTGTACTGATCTGAGTTTCTGTTAACACAGCGTGAGTCTGTTGTCAAATAAACAGTTAAAAAAAAAAAAAAAAAAGCTACACTTTGCCCCTTATCCTGTTAGGCATGATACTGCATTCACTGATTCTCCTGCAAAGGAACATTCGGATGATCCTCTTGAGAGAGCTGATTGCCATCCTCACAATGACCTAGCTATCATCTTTTCAAAAATGCCATAGCCGGGCTTCCCTGGTGGCGCAGTGGTTGAGAGTCCGCCTGCCGATGCAGGGGACACGGGTTCGTGCCCCGGTCCGGGAAGATCCCACATGCCACGGGGCGGCTGGGCCCGTGAGCCATGGCCGCTGAGCCTGCGCGTCCGGAGCCTGTGCTCCGCAACGCGAGAGGCCACAACAGTGAGAGGCCCGCGTACCGCAAAAGAAAAAAAAAAAAAAAAAAAAACTTATAGAAACAGAGAGTAGAAAAATGGTTGTCAGGGACTATAGCATGGGGGAAATATTAGTAAAAGGGTACCAACTTTCAGCTATAAGGTGGGAGATACTTAAAGATGCCTTAGAATTTGTGAGCAGTCAAAACAGAATTAATAATATTTGCAGTTTTTCTAAGGAAATACGTCCATTGTATTTTCAATCCCTCTTTCATTGGTGGTTAAGCTTATGCTGAGCTATATACATTCTATTCTGTCAATATGAAAGACAGAGATTTTTGAGGAAGACAATAAAAATGGAAAGCTGATTTCATTAGAAAAAAAAAAAAACTGAGAGAAGTTTCCCATCTGTATTTTCATTGTTAATTTCACATAAAATCACCACTCTACTTCAAACAATACCTGATGGCTGATCCTTCAGAGAACATCTCAGGAAAGATTCACTGAATAGACATTCTCTGGTAAAAGTCTGAATAGTTTGAGATCTGTCTTTAAGACTCACCAGTGTGAAGTGGTATCACAGGGCTAGGGTGACTAGTTGTCTCAGTTTTCCCGGGACACTTCTGGTTTCAGCATAAGGAGTCCTATGTGCTAGGAAACCCCTCAATCCTGGACAACCTGGGACAGGCGGTCACTCAGACTGTACTCAGACATGCCAAAATAGACATGGTATTCTTCACAGAAAGTAATTAAAAGTAACTAAAGACATGTTGACGATTTGCAGGGGCAGGGTAAGTAGCTTAATTAAAAGGGAAGTTTTTAAGAGAAGAGATTTATAAGAGAGTCTCAAGGATGCATTGTACAACATGGGGAATATAGTCAATAATTTGTAATAACTGTAAATGGAAATTAACCTTTCAAAATTGTATGACAATTTTTTTAATTTTTTAAAAAGAGAAG
Organism: Platanista minor; assembly: GCA_004363435.1. NCBI lineage: Eukaryota > Metazoa > Chordata > Mammalia > Artiodactyla > Platanistidae > Platanista > Platanista minor. The sequence goes on along the minus strand of RJWK010069741.1, from coordinate 6,495 downwards.
AGATTTATATAAAACTGGCATTCATAGGCCATGAAGACCCCAGTACTGTGGGACAACTTGGGAAGTAAAGCATGTGCGTGTGCGTACACACACACACACACACACACACATATGCCCTTACCTCCACCCCATCATATGGACAATTATGCTGCCTATGACCAAAATCCTGCAGGGCTGCTCTTGATGATTGTGTAAATTAGTTGGGAACTTTTTCAACAAGGAAATTTTAGCAAGACTTTTAGCCAAATTTGGGAGGTGGAATTAACCTTTTCACCTCTTTGTGTAGCATACTTGAATAAAACAAAGCTGTTTCATACATCAGTTTTAGCTGGTAATGTTACATGCTCATTGTGTCAAAAGCCATAAAGCATCTGAACATACATCAGAATCTGAGTGTTAGGTTTTGCTTGCCTCCAGTCCTGGGTCTCGGGGACCTTTTGGGGGCTACATTCATGTAATAGTCGAATGAGTGGCTGTGAAACAGCTGCCTTCCTTGTCCTGCCTTTGGGAGATGATTATGCTCTAAGTTCTATGCCAAGAATGCTCTGGATATCCTGATGGAGCACTTTGCCAAGGCAGCCATTCCCTCTGTCAGCTCACTCACATTAACACAAACCTTCAGACTGAGAGTCTGACCAGCTTATCTGTATGGAGAAGTGGTTGGGAAAAAGTAAAAATGATTAGTAGAAAATGTCTGCTAAAATGAGACATTTTAATTGGGTCACTGAGCTTAGATAATAACCAGAATTGGGTTCTTTTCTTTATAGACAAATGAATATGACAGAACAAATATGGTGATGCCAGTATGGTTTTAGGTTTCAGCTTTCAGGGTGAAGCAACATCATCATTCCAAGGGGCAGTTGACCTTGATTTTCTGTAATCTACACACTTCCCCTTGTTCTTTCTTCTCTCTTCCCTAGGGACATATTGTGGTTTACCTAGTGATGGAATGAACCAGACTGGAGAAGGTTGGAGCCAGGAGTCTAGTGAGACACAAATGAACAAGCAAAGGGTAGGCACAAGCCCATGAGGCCAATATCTGGAGTGGGTGATTCAAAGGACAGGTTGATAGGGACCTGAATTTATAGGTAAGTCCCAAACTAGAAGGTCCAGCTGTAAGAAATGTTCAGGAGGTAAGAGAGACAACACACATGGGCAGGATGTGTAATCTATGAGCTCTTAAGGAAGAGGAAATAGATGAAGGTGTTGGAAGGCATGTGGTTGGTACTGGAATCCAGTCATGAAGAATCCAGCCTTCACTGGCAGGAAATCCAGATAAACACAGTCACCAGGCAACCAGGTTGGAATTCTATCTCAAAGTGGCAAGGAAAGGGATCAGTTACTAGGAAACCAGTGTACCTAATTCAGAGAGGGATCAGCTTTCTCCAGTGGAACAGCAGAGATTATGTACTCTACTCTCATTTCTATGTTGTACGGCCAAGGAAGAAGGCGTTTAAACCAAAATCCTTGACATGAAAAAAAACAACAAACCCATAAGGGCCTCCTCGTAAAAAAATTCATTAAGAAAACAAATCAATTTATTAGCTCTCCTTATTTAGCTAATTGTATGAATCAAATGTTTAATTGGTACACATTGTAAACTTTCAAAAGAGTTAAGAAATATAGCCCTTTATCCCTGAGTAGCAGCTATTCATTATGAAAATGGCCTCACCTCTAATTGGTTGTCATGCCTTAGCTGCTGAGATGCAGAGCTCTACACCATGCAATTTTGATCTGGGGTCTATGTAATCAGTCCTCCTGGTTGTCAAAGCAAAATCTCCAGAGATTTATTCCAGCAATCTAAGAAATATGAAAGTCTTATAGCACATAATTGAATATTTTATAGAAAGTTCTCTCTGGATCTTTTTCACATGTACTCACTGTCCAACTGAAACTCATTTGCAGGTTATAAATACAAAGCTAAGAGCAAAATTCAATAGTGGAATAAAGAAAAAGAAGTTCATTGTAAATCCATAGTTGAGGTGTTGAATATATATGTACCTCATAGAGCAAGGAAATGTAGTTTTCACCTTGTACATTGTTTTTAATTATCTACAACAGTTCCCAACCTTAATTTTGGTCAATAATTTTAAACATTCTTATTCTTTAATGGCTAAATATTTTAGCTCTATGATGTATATATAGTACTAGAGAGAAAGAACTATTAGTTATAATAAATGCTATCACTTTGGGCTTTCTTCTCAATTTCACTCTATGTCAGTGGTTCTTGAACTTTGATCTCTGGACCAGAATCATCAGCATCACCCGGGAGCTTCTTAGAAAAACAAATCTGGGGTCTAGCCCCAGACCTACAACCAAAAACTCTGGAAGCAGGGCTAAGCAATCTGTTTACCAAGCCCTCCAGGTCCAGGCGATTCAATGGATATTTAAGTTTGAGAACCACCACTCTCTACCAGGTGGGTGGCTTCCAAATCTCCTTCTGTTCCCAAATACCAGATGAGTGGAGACTTAGAGAGATGGCACAACCCCAAAACACATCGAAAACCAAGTGTTTTATCTCCTTGGCATATTGGTTCCTCTTTTTGTATTTTCTATCTTAGCTAATTAGATCTGCCCCGTTACCCAGTTTATTAGTCATCTATTGCTATGTAACAGATTCCCCAACCTTAGCAGCTGGAGACAACAAACACTTATTCTCCAACACAGTTTCTGAGGGTCACGATTCTGGAAATGGCTTAACTTCACGGTTCAGGCTGACGATCTCTCAGAGCTTGTGGTCAAGCTGGGGCCATAGCCATATGAAGGCTCCTTTGGGTTGGAGATATGACTTCCAAGCTCACTCACACAGCTATTGTCAAAAGGTCTCAGTTCCTCAGCATGTGGCTTTATCCATAGGGCTGCTTACTAGGAGTCAGCTGCTTTCTCAGAGCAAATATCTGAGAACGAGCAACCAAGACAGAAGTCACAGTGACTTTATAACCTAATACTGAAAGTCACACACCATTACTTCTGCCATATTGTATTGGCCAAAGAGACCAAGCCTGGTGCAGTCTGATAGGGGACTACACAAACATGGGAATGCCAGGAGGTATGGACCATGGGGAGTCGTCTTGAAGACTGGATACCACAACCACAAGAAACACCAGGATATTTTCAACTCTCTTACTCTCATTGCCATATACAACCCATAGCCAAGACTCATCAATTATACATTCAATATCTGCCATGCCTGTCTTCTTCTTTAGAGTTCAGTTACTCCTGCCCTATTTCCCTTTTCTTGCCATCTTGACTCAAGTCTGTAGCCTCTAGAAATTCCCTTTCATAGCTGGGTAACATTTCTAAAATATAAGTCACATCTGCTCAAAAACCTTCAAAACCTCTCTGTTGCCTATGGAATAAAGTATATAATCCTTAACATGGCATTTAAAATCCCCATCCTTTAACTTTAATTCATCTTCCCAAACCCATTTCCCACTCTGACTCTCCATCATCCTGTCCTCCTGCCAATGATTGCATAGCACCCCTAAGATTCTATTCCTGGAAGAGCTCCTTTGCCGTGATTCTATTCACCTAGAATATACTCCTTCTACTCCAAAACTCAGACCAAATGCCATCTTTCCTGGTACCCTGGTCAGAATGGATTGTGTTCTTCCTGTACTATTTCATTATACTTTAAATACAGAATTAGTTGCAATTGTAATTAATTTTTTAGGAGTCTCTATCTCACAAATAGGTTTTAATCACACCAGGGTTAGGTGTTTTATTTTAGTCATCTTTGTAATTATCAATAAAATACAATACAATATCAAGGTCTGCTGAATTATAACATACTGTTTCAACAGGCCTTTGCATATGGGAAATGATTCACTCTATTCTCAAAAATGCAAAGGGGAGATGTTAACTATGACTTTGAAATAATCATGACTGTTCCTCCGAAGAGTAATCCTTCCTACAAGCTTCCAACTGGAAAAACTGCCTGTAGTGTCCAGGCTATATTACCATTTGAAAGACTTTTCCTAAGGACCAATGGAAGAGTCTCCTTCTATGCAACATGGAAACCAGAGTTGTGTGTGGAGATAGGAGTGGTGAGTGGTTTATGAACAGGCTAAATAGGGTGATAGGTGCTCCTAAAGGGTTTTTATCAAGGGGAGTACCTGATCACATTGCATCTGGGGGAATAAACTCTGGGAGAATCAATTGCAGACTGCCCAGCTGAACTGTAGGGGTACAGGAAAGTAGAGAACTAGTCATGAGGGTGGTACAGGAGTCAAACCAGGGGCTGATGGTGGTAGATTTGTCAATGGTGATAGCAGAAGAGATAGGGACAAGAGAGTCACTTAAGAGGTAGAACTTGCCAGACTTGCTGATTGATTAAATGATTGATTGATTGTGAGGAGACAGAGACGAAGGTCTAGAATGACATCCAGATGTGGTTTTGTACCTGTGAATCTGGCCTATGTAGCATCACTCAGTGGGAAAAACACCTCAGTGCATTACTTTTATGCAATATGGCACCCCCAGCATCATGTTATATATGGAAGACAACTCATTCTGGAGGAGGCCACAGGAGATATCAGGAAATTACACTCACCTTTTTCACAAATGAATACGCTAAAAATTAGATTCTTACAGCAACTGACTAAAGGGAATGCTATTAAACTCTCAGGCAAGGGCTCGCCATGGTTTTTATGAATTACCATGATTCATCTTTCTAGGGGAAGGATCCGAGTAAGAATCTTTTCTGCCACTTCTTGGGAGTTCCTGGAGGATCACATAACTAGAGCATTAGAGCATAAAGAATGATTCATAGTAATAGCATCCAGATTTGATTGAACATCTACACACAAAGTGTACATTCTTGATATCTTACTATCAAGCCTGTGATGTGGTTTTACTAAATCAACTTGATTTTTCTGGTTTGTATTATGAAAGTCCTTTTCATGTGAGTTTAGGGGTTTAGGGATTGTGGAGATCCAGAATATAGCTACCTACATATGAAACAGAATCTTTCTAACTAAACGTGGTCAACGGACACCAATTATGACAGCCTCACACAGTAACATGCTTTATGTGTCATTAAGGAAATGGACTTTTTATATTACATATTATATTCGACAGCCAGTGGGGAAATAGCCAGTAAAATATAACATGTTTTGCACAGCTTTTTGAAACATTTGAATTTGAATACCTTTAGATGGAGCAAGTATCTTTCAGCCTGCAGTCACAAATATTCCTCATTTTTTCACCCCCTATCTCATTTTTTTCTTTTATATTTCTGCCTTGCTTCTGAGTTGGGAATTTTGAAAGAGAACAACTGGGAGGGCTGAAATGGATGTCCTTGTGTGTAGAGGTCACTGAGCCAATTTGAAAGGAGGCAGAAACATACGGGACAGCTACACTGCAATTTATGGGGATTGCATTGCCTGGGACTTGTGTTACCTGCCTGAAGCTGTGTCCATCCCTTGTCCTTCTGATTCCCTTCACTAGCTCTTAAGATAAAGTCTGAAATCCCTCAGACAGCTTCCAAGGCCCTCTGTAGTCTGGCTCCTGCCCACCCTTCCGACTTCTGTCCTACCCCTCACTCTCCCTCCAGCTTTCCGATGTCCAGCCGCAGAGCCTCCCGGGGCCAGCAGCAGCGAAGGCTGTGGCATCCTACCGGCCCCTCCTCCAGGTCTGAGGCACTCTTCCCCCGCTCCCAGGGTGTGGCTTGCAAATGTCCACCGCTCCATCTCATGCTGGGAATTGCCCTCTGCAGGCTCGCCTAAGGTCGCACCCTCCACCTTGGGGATGAAGGTCCACAGGGGGTGCAGGTGTTCAATCTGAGGCAGTTCAGAGGAGTCACCCCAGCTCCACAGCCTGCCTCACCTCCTCACAAGTGTGATTCCTGAGGGCACTCCTAATAAACAGCTGACTGCAAATCTCCATCCCAGAGTCTGTTTCCAGGGAACCCAATATAAGACACAAGCTCCACTCATAACTGCCCAGAAGTCTGGTCGCTATTCTTCTGTCTGGAACATTCTTTAGCCATCCTCCCCTCCCTCTTCCCCTGACTGTCTCACTTACCCCTCTTTCTTAGCTCTGGGATCATTTCCCCAGTAATGCCTTTCCTGAAAGTCCATCTAACTCAGGTCCTGCTGTTACATACTTTCATGAAAACCAGTTCCCTTCAATCAGAGGACTTCTGTAAATCAGAAGAAGAAAGACAAATACCGTATGATATCCCTTGTAAGAGGAATCTAAAATATGACACAAATGAACTTATCTACGAAAGAGAAACAGACTCACAAACATAGAGAACAGACTTGTGGTTACCAAGAAGGGGGTGGGGGAAGGATGGATTTGGAGTTTAGGATTAGCAGATGCAAACTATTATATATATAGAATGGATAAACAACAAGGTCTTGCTGTATAGCACAGGGAACTATATTCAATATCCTGTGATAAACCATAATGGAAAAGAATATGAAAAAGAATATATATATGTATAATTGAATCACTTTATTGTACAGAAGTAAATAACACAACATTGTAAAT
>RJWK010069740.1:0-11070 GCA_004363435.1 Platanista minor | reverse complement strand
TTTATCCATTCATCCGATGATGGACACTTAGGTTGTTTCCATCTCCTGGCTATTGTAAATAGAGCTGCAATGAATATTTTGGTACATGACTCTTTTTGAATTATGGTTTTCTCAGGGTATATGCCCAGTAGTGGGATTGCTGGGTCATATGGTAGTTCTATTTGTAGTTTTTTAAGGAACCTCCATACTGTTCTCCATAATGGCTGTACCAATTCACATTCCCACCAGCAGTGAAAGAGTGTTCTCTTTTCTCCACACCCTCTCCAGCATTTATTGTTTCTAGATTTTTTTGATGATGGTCATTATGACCAGTGTGAGATCATATCTCATGGTAGTTTTGATTTGCATTTCTCTAATGATTAACGATGTTGAGCATTCTTTCATGTGTTTGTTGGCAGTCTGTATATCTTCTTTGGAGAAATGTCTTTTTAGATGTTTTGCCCATTTTTGGATTGGGTTGTTTGTTTTTTTGTTATTGAGCTGCATGAGCTGCTTGTAAATTTTGGAGATTAATCCTTTGTCAGTTGCTTCATTTGAAAATATTTTTCCCATTTTGAGGGTTGTCTTCTGATCTTGTTTATGGTTTCCTTTACTGTGCAAAAGCTTTGAAGTTTCATTAGGTCCCATTTGTTTATTTTAGTTTTTATTTCCATTTCTCTAGGAGGTGAGTAAAAAAGAATCTTGCTGTGATTTATGTCACAGAGTGTTCTGCCTGTACTTTCCTCTAAGAGTTTGATAGTTTCTGCCCTTACATTTAGTTCTTTAATCCATTATGAGCTTATTTTTGTTGATGGTGTTAGGGAGTGTTCTAGTCTCATACTTTTACATGTATCTGTCCAGTTTTCCCAGCACCACATATTGAAGAGGCTGTCCTTTCTCCACTGTACATTCCTGCCTCCTTTGTCAAAGATAAGTTGACCATATGTGTGTGGGTTTATCTCTGGGCTTTCTATCCTGTTCCATTGATCTATATTTCTGTTTTTGTGCCAGTACCATACTGTCTTGATGACTGTAGCTTTGTAGTACAGTCTGAAGTCAGGGAGCCTGATTGCTCCAGCTCCGTTTTTCATTCTCAAGATTGCTTTGGCTATTCGGGTTCTTTTGTGTTTCCAAACAAATTGTGAAATTTTTTGTTCCACTTCTGTGAAAAATGCCAGTGGTAGTTTGATAGGGATTGCGTTGAATCTGTAGATTGCTTTCGGTAGTAGAGTCATTTTCAAAATGTTGATTCTTCCAATCCAAGAACATGGTATATCTCTCCATCTACTAGTATCATCTTTAATTTCTTTCATCAGTGTCTTATATTTTTCTGCATACAGGTCTTTTGTCTCCTTAGGTAGGTTTATTCCTAGATATTTTATTCTTTTTGTTGCAATTGTAAATGGGAGAGTTTTCTTGATTTCACTTTCAGATTTTTCATCATTAGTGTATAGGAATGCCACAGATTTCTGTGCATTAATTTTGTATCCTGATAATTTACCAAATTCATTGATTAGCTCTAGTAGTTTTCTGGTAGCATCTTTAGGATTCTCTGTGTACAGTATCATGTCATCTGAAAACAGTGAAAGCTTTACTTCTTCTTTTTGGATTTGGATTCCTTTTATTTCCTTTTCTTCTCTGATTGCTGTGGCTAAAACTTCCAAAACTATGTTGAATAAGAGTGGTGAGAGTGGGAAACCTTGTCTTGTTCCTGATCTTAGTGGAAATGCTTTCAGTTTTTCACCATTGAGGATGATGTTGGCTGTGGGTTTGTCATATACGGCCTTTATTATGCTGAGGAAAGTTCCCTCCATGCCCATTTTCGCCAGGGTTTTTATCATAAATGGGTGTTGAATTTTGTTGAAAGCTTTCTCGGCATGTATTGAGACGATCATATGTTTTTTTTCCTTCAGTTTGTTAATATGGTGTATCACGTTGATTGATTTGCATATATTGAAGAATCCTTGCATTCCTGGAATAAACCCCACTTGATCATGGTGTATGATCCTTTTAATGTGCTGTTGGATTCTGTTTGCTAGTATTCTGTTGAGGATTTTTGCATCTATGTTCATCAGTGATATTGGCCTGTAGTTTTCTTTCTTTGTGACATCCTTGTCTGCTTTGGGTATCAGGGTGGTGGTGGCCTTGTAGAATGAATTTGGGAGTGTTCCTCCCTCTGCTATATTTTGGAAGAGTTTGAGAAGGATAGGTTTTAACTCTTCTCTAAAAGTTTGATAGAATTCGCCTGTGAAGCCATTTGGTCCTGGGCTTCTGTTTGTTGAAAGATTTTTAATGACAGTGTCAATTTCAGTGCTTGTGATTGGTCTGTTCATATTTTCTATTTCTTCCTGATTCAGTCTTGGCAGGTTGTGCCTTTCTAAGAATGTGTCCATTTCTTCCAGGTTGTCCATTTTATTGGCATAGAGTTGCTTGTAGTAATCTCTCATGATCTTTTGTATTTTGGCAGTGTCAGTCGTTACCTCTCCTTTTTCATATCTAATTCTATTGATTTGAGTCTTCTCCCTTTTTTGTCTTGATGATTCTTCTAATGGTTTATCTATTTTGTTTATCTTCTCAAAGAAGCAGCTTTTACTTTTATTGATCTTTGCTATCATTTCCTTCATTTCTTTTTCATTTATTTATGATCTGATCTTTATGACTTCTTTCCTTCTGCTAATTTTTGGGGTTTTTTGTTCTACTTTCTCTAATTGCTTTAGATGCAAGGTTAGGTTGTTTATTCGAGATATTTCCTGTTTCTTAAGGTAGGATTGTATTGCTGTAAACTTCCCTCTTTGAACTGCTTTTGCTGCATCCCATAGGTTTTGGGTCATTGTGTCTGCATTGTCATTTGTTTCTAGATATTTTTTGATTTCCTCTTTGATTTCTTCTGTGATCACTTCGTTATTAAGTAGTGTATTGTGTTGCCTCCATGTGTTTGTATTTTTTACAGATCTTTTCCTGTAATTGATATCTAGTCTCATAGCGTTGTGGTCAGAAAAGATAACGGATACAATTTCAATTTTCTTAAATTTACCAAGGGTTGATTTGTGGCCCAAGATATGATCTATCCTGGAGAATGTTCCATGAGCACTTGAGAAAAATATGTATTCTGTTGTTTTTGGATGGAATGTCCTATAAATATCAATTAAGTCCATCTTGTTTAATGTATCATTTAAAGCTTGTTTTTCCCTATTTATATTCATTCTGAAAGATCTGTCCATTGGTGAAAGTGTGGTGTTAAAGTCCCTTACTATGAATGTGTTACTGTCGATTTCCCCTTTTATGGCTGTTAGTATTTGCCTTATATATTGAGGTGCTCCCGTGCTGAATGCGTAAATATTTACAATTGTTACATCTTGGGCCTCCCTGGTGGCGCAGTGGTTGAGAGTCCACCTGCCGATGCAGGGGACATGGGTTTGTGCCCCAGTCTGGGAAAATCCCACATGCTGTGGAGCGGCTGGGCCCATGAGCCATGGCCGCTGAGCCTGCACGTCCGGAGCCTGTGCTCCGCAACGGGAGAGGCTACAGCAGTGAGAGGCCCGCATATCACAAAAAATAATAATAAAAAAATAAATAAATTGTTATATCTTCTTCTTGGATCGACCCCTTGATCATTACGTAGTGTCCTTCTTTGTTTCTTGTAATAGTCTTTATTTTAACGTCTATTTTGTCTGATATGAGAATTACTACTCCAGCTTTCTTTTGGTTTCCATTTGCATAGAATATCTTTTTCCATCCCCTTACTTTCAGTCTGTATGTGTCTCTAGGTCTGAAGTGGGTCTCTTGTAGACAGCATATATATGGGTCCTCTTTTTGTATCCATTCAGCCAGTCTGTGTCTTTTGCTGGGAGCATTTAATCCGTTTACATTTAAGGTGATTATCAATACGTATGTTCCTATTCCCATTTTCTTAATTGTTTTGTATTTGTTATTGTAGGTCTTTTCCTTCTCTTGTGTTTCTTTCTTAGAGAAGTTCCTTTAGCTTTTGTTGTAAAGCTGGTTTGGCGGTGCTGAACTCTCTCAGCTTTTGCATGTCTGTAAAGGTTTTAATTTCTCCATCAAATCTGAATGAGATCCTTGCTGTGTAGAGTAATCTTGGTTGCTTGTTTTTCTCCTTCATCACTTTAAATATGTACTGCCCGTCCCTTCTGGCTTGAAGAGTTTCTGCTGAAAGTTCAGCTGTTAACCTTATGGGGATTCCCTTGTGTGTTATTTGTTCTTTTTCTGTTGCTGCTTTTAATATGTTTTCTTTGTATTTAATTTTTGATAGTTTGATTAATATGTGTCTTGGTGTGTTTGTCCTTGGACTTATCCTGTATGGGACTCTCTGTGCTTCCTGGACTTGATTAACTATTTCCTTTCCCTTATTAGGGAAGTTTTCAACTATAATCTCTTCAAATAATTTCTTGGTCCCTTTCTTTTTCTCTTCTTCTTGTGAAACCCCTGTAATTCGAATGTTGGTGTGTTTAATGTTGTCCCAGATGTCTCTGAGACTCTCCTCAATTCTTTGCATTCTTTTTTCTTTATTCTGCTCTGCAGTAGTTATTTCCACTATTTTATCTTCCATGTCTCTTATCCGTTCTTCTGCCTCAGTTATTCTGCTATTGATCCCATCTAGAGTATTTTTAATTTCATGTATTGTATTGTTCATTGTTGCTTTTTTCATCTTTTGCTCTTCTAGATCCTTGTTAATTCTATTTCCAAGGTTTTGGATCATCTTTACTATCACTATTCTGAATTATTTTTCAGGTAGACTGCCTATTTCCTCTTAATTTGTTAGGTCTTGTGGATTTTTATATTGCTCCTTCATCTGCTGTGTGTTTTTCTGTCTTCTCATTTTGCTTATCTTACTGTGTTTGGGGTCTCCTTTATTCAAGCTTCAGGTTCGTAGTTCCCATTGTTTTTGGTGTCTTTCCCAGTTGTAAAGTTGGTTCAGTGGGTTGTGTAGGCTTCATCATGTAGGGGACAATTGCCTGTGTTCTGATGGTTGAGGATGGATCTTGTCTTTCTGGTGGGCAGGTCGACGTCTGGTGGTGTGTTTTGGGGTATCTTATTATGGACTTATTATGTGGACTTATTATGATTTTAGGCAGCCTCTCTGCTAATGGGTGGGGCTGTGTTCCTGTCTTGGTAGTTGTTTGGCATAGAGTGTCCAGCACTGTAGCTTGCTGGTCGTTGAGTGAAGCTGGGTGCTGGTGTTGAGATGGAGATCTCTGGGAGATTTTCGTCGTTTCATATCATGTGAAGTTGGGAGGTCTCTTGTGGCCCAGTGTCCTGAAGTTCACTCTCCCAGCTCAGAGGCACAGCACTGAGTCCTGGCTGCAGCACCAAGAGCCTTTCATCCACACCACTCAGAACAAAAGGGAGTAAAAGTAGAAAGAAAGATAGAAAGAAAGAAAGAAAGAAAGGAAGGAAGGAAGGAAGGAAGGAAGGAATGAAGGAAGGAAGGAAGGAAGGAGGGAAGGAGGGAAGTAGGGAAGGAGGGAATTAAGGGAGGGAGGGAGGGAGGGAGGGGGAGGGAGGGAGGAAGGAAGGAAGGAAAGAAGGAAGGAGGGAAGGAAGGAGGGAGGAAGGAAGGAAGGGGGAAGGGGGATGGAAGGAGGGAGGGAAGGAAGGAAGGAGGGAAGGAAGGAAGGAGGGAGGATGCAAGGAAGGAAGTAGGGAAGGAAGAAAGTACGAAAGAAAGGAAGAAAGAAAGAGGATAAAATAATGTTAGATAAAACAAAATAAGGTTATTAAAATAAAAAATAATTATTAAGATAGAATTTTTTTTTAAGTTAAGAGAAAAAACAACAACAACAAAAAAACCGGACAGATAGAACCCTAGGACAAATGGTGAAAGCAAAGATATACAGACAATATCTCACACAGAAGAATTCACACACGCACTCATAAAAAGAGGAAAAGGGGGAAAATAAATCTTGCTCTCAAAGTCCACCTCCTCCATTTGGGATGATTCGTTGTGTATTCATGTATTCCACAGACGCAGGGTCCATCAAGTTGATTTTGGGGATTTAATCCGCTGCTCCTGAGGCTGCTGGGAGAGATTTCCCTTTCTCTTCTTTGTTCACACAGCTCTCGGGGTACAGCTTTGGATTCGGCACTGCCTCTGCCTTTAGCTCGCCGGAGGGTGTCTTTTCTTCGCTTAGACAGGACAGGGTTAAAGGTGCAGCTGACTTGGGGGCTCTGGCTCACTCAGGCCAGGCAGAGGGAGGGGCATGGAGCATGGGGCAAGCCTGCGGCGTCAGAGGCCGGCAGGACATTGCACCAGCCTGAGGCGCGCTGTGCGTTCTCCTGGGGAAGTTGTCCCTGTATCACGGGATCCTGGTGTTGATGGGCTGCATAGGCTCCGGGAGGGGAGGTGTGGATAGTGACCTGTGCTCGCACATAGGCTTCTTGGTGGCAGCAGCAGCAGCCTTAGCGTCTCAGGCCCATGTCTGTTGTCCGCGCTGTTAGCCGTGGCTTGCACCCATCTCTGGAGCTCCTTTAAGCAGCGCTCTTAATCCCCTCTCCTCACGCACCAGGAAACAAAGAGGGAAGAAAAAGTCTCTTGCCTCTTCGGCAGGTCCAGACTTTTCCCGGACTCCCTCCCAGCTAGCCGTGGTGCACTAACCCCCTTCGGGCTGTGTTCACATCGCCAGCCCCAGTCCTCTCCCTGCGATCCGACCGAAGTCCGAGCCTCAGCTCCCAGCCCCGCCCGCCCCGGCGGGGGAGCAGACAAGCCTCTTGGGCCGGTGAGTGCCGGTCGGCAGTGATCCTCTTTGCGGGAATCTCTCCGCTTTGCCCTCTGCATCCCTGTTGCTGTGCTCTCCTCCATGACTCTGGAACTTCCCCCCTCCGCCACCCGCAGTCTCTGCCCGCGAAGGGGCTTCTAGTGTGTGGAAACATTTCCTGCTTCACAGCTCCCTCCCACTGGTGCCGGTCCCATCCCTATCCCTCTGTCTCTGTTTATTCTTTTTTCTTTTTCCCTACCCAGGTACGTGGGGAGTTTCTTGCATTTTGGGATGTCTGAGGTCTTCTGCCAGCGTTCAGTAGGTTTTCTGCAGGAGTTGTTCTACGTGTAGATGTATTTCTGGTGTATCTGTGGGGAGGAAGGTAATCTCCATGTCTTACTCTTCTGCCATCTTCTCTCTATCCTGCTTTTTTGCTATTATTTATATTGCTGTTTTTATATCTCATGGTATACATTTGCAAAAATATATTTTGTATATATAACTATTTTAATGCAAAATTATTTTCCAAAGAAGTTGTATCAAGAAACTGTCTCCCACCAGGAATATAAAAGATAGCCAATTGATCCACAATATCTCTAAAACTTGGCATTGTCCTTATTTATTTTTACTTTTCATTTTATTTTATTTTTTGCCAATTGAATGAGTATAGTGTTTTCTCATTGTAGTTTTACTGTGTATTTTCCTGATCATCAATGAGATGGAGGATCTCTTTATGTTGGTTGTAAATGTTTCCTTTTCTTGAAATGCCTCTTTTGTTTTGCTGATTTTTCTATGAGAATATTTATTCTCTTTTTATTGATTTACATGACTTATTTGTATATTTTCAATTTCTATCCTTTCTTGGTTATATGTGTTGTAAATACATTTTTTTCTCCCAATGTGTGGTTTGTGTTTTCTTTGCTTTTCTTTTCTTTTTTTGAGTGTGTATACGTCTTGTGTTTTCTATTTCCTGAAAGCATTGCTTGATGGACAGAAGTTCTTAATTTTAATATAGTCAACTTTATCATCTCTTAAAAAATAATGTTTTGTGTCTTAAGAGGTCCTTCTCCACCCCAAATTCAGGAATATATTCACCGATATTTCCTATTAAACATTATACCATTTTATTTTTTATATTTAAGGTATTTGATCCATTATCTAAAGTTAATTTTTGAATGGTGTAGAGATCCCATTTCAATTTTTCCCTATGAATGACCATTTTTCCACCTGCTTATATTGAATAGTCCTTTCTTTCCCTATTTATCTGCAATGCTATATTGGACTTATATCAAAGTTTTATACGTGTGTGGGTGTGGGGAAATAAAACTTTCCAGATTTCTCAGTTCTTCTGTTAAAAAGCCCTAGTCTTCCAAGATATAAAAATATAAAGATAGAAAATATTTGTCTTAATTTCTCCTAGGAAGGTTTTACTCCTCATGTACTATGAGAATGATATTGTAGCCATTTGTCTGTTAATTGCTTTGATCCAAAAGAATAATAAAACGTCTCATCTCTTCCAGAGAGGGTCAAATAGTCACAGTCCTGACAAGGTCCCTAGGTTAAGTCCCAAGATTCCAGGAAGACTAGAACTCTATTTCCCTTGGTATTTACCTGCCAAAGGGCTGAAGCCCGGAACTTGGCAACATCTCTGTGTTAAAAGCCAGAGACAACTGTTGTTAATTTAGCCCTTGGAAAGATATATTTATATTCCAACAGGTGACAGTAAGAATCCAGGATCCTTCCTATCAAATCTCAATCAAGCAAAAGGGTATTTTTCCCCTGTTTTTTTTTGTTTTTTTCCTGAGGGGTTGGGTAGGAAAGAGGATGGCTATCTATCTCTTGCATATAAATGAAAAAAAAATTCATTGTTAGCCATCCCTTGTCTGTGTCAGGTTACTTGCCACCCCAGTAGGAAGAGTCCATAAGCTTTTGCATCACCTGTGGGTCTAAGTGTAGGGACTGATTGGTGCAGTGTTATTCTGGTTGTTCATCTGGTTGTATCAATAAGGAACTCTTTTTATCTGACCTAAGTGCTTTATGTTTTATATATATATATATATATATATAGCATATATAGTATAAATGTATCTATAGCATATATATGGTATACAATTATGCACCATATAATATATACTGTAATTATATTATGTAATATTGTATAATTATAAAATATTTTATTAATTGTATTATATATTAATAAATATGTATACATATGTAATTATTTTGCAAGTAGGATTGCGCCTAGTGAATTTAAGATTCTTTCTTTGTCGTGAAAGAATTTGGAGACAAAGCAGAGAGGTTAAGAAAGTAAAGTGAGAGTTTATTTATGCAAGAATACGCTCTCAGAGGTAAAGTGGGCAGACATGTGAGGAGCTGCTGCCCTGGGTTTTTTTGGCAAGCTGGTTATGAGGGGTATACAAATGAAGGGGCAGAATATTCACTGGGGAAGTAGGAGTTTGGGGGTCATATTCCCTGATTTTCATCCCACCTTCATCTTCCCAAGGAGAGGAGGGATTATTGTACTTATTTAGCTTAGATCAGAAGTGTCATGGCGTCAGTGCATGATGGGTACTTCTTATTTGTAGGGCTAACTTTATTGTAATGAGAACATAACGAGCAACAGGTTATATTCAGATGTAGGATATTCCTGTCTTTCCCCACCTTTCTTTGTGTACTTCCAGGATACTTATCACCCAAAATGTGTGATTTCCTGTCAGTGTGGAGGTTCCTGCTTTTCTTTGTCAGCCTATGTACCCCCTCTGTTTACAAGATGCATGATTTCCTGCCACCTGGCCCCTGCCCCCATTTCTCTGCTCATACCTAGCTATCTGCCTGCCGTAACAGGATAACTTATCAAATGCTTCACAGCTTTTTAAAAACATTGGGTCCCTTTCTCAACTCTCTATTCTATTAATAATAATTCCAGGTAGCTGGTAAAGCAAGTCTGCTGTGGTTTTCGGAAGTATCGTGGCTAATCTTGGAATTTAATTTTTCCATAAAATTTTATGACTAGCTTATCAACCTGCATGAAAAACTGTTGAAATTTTGATGGAATTGCACTAAATGTATATATTAAGGAAAATTGCTACCATTATGATACTGTCTTCTATACTGAACAGGTGTCTCTCTCCTATTTAAGTTTTCCTTAATACATCAATATAATTTTATTATTTTCCCTGTAGAGATCTTCAATATCTTTGATTAGATATATATATTTAAGGAATCGTCATTTTTGATGCTGTTGTGATTTTTTAAATGATTCTAGTTGTAGTTTATGAAAATGCATTTGACTTTTGAATATTGATTTCTAGCTACCTAATAAAACCCTTCTATTAATTGTAATATTTTGTCTGTAGATTCCATTGGAGTCTCTATGTAGCTAAGTATTTCATCTGTAAATAGTGGCACTTTACCTCCTTTTTAATCTTTATGACTTTATTTTTCTTTTCCAGGTGTGCTGGCTAGATCTCCATTATAATGTAGAATAAAATTGGTGATAGTGGCAATCTTTGTATTGTGTGTGATTTAAAGTTTCTCAGTTCCCTCATTTTGATATACAATGCTTTATTATCATTTAGTTTTAAGTATTTTAAATTTTTTATTATGATTTTTCCTTTGACCTATAAATTAGAATTAAAATATTTTTCTAATTATATTAGATATTTAAATTGTCATCATTATCAGCTTCTATCTTATTTTTGTTAGGGGTCAAAATATAGTTTTTATATTATCTGTTCTTTCAAATTTTTTGTCTCAAATGTATCTTTACAGACTCATCCTAGGTAACCACAGTAAGTCACGCTCTTGTATAATCAAGTGACTTCTTCCCTACTTAAGCCACCAGATGAGAATGTAGCTAAACCAACACCTTGACTTGTTATGAAGCATTGAAAATTAATATATTTTGTGACCTAGTACATGTTCTATTTTTGAAAATGTTCCATATGTACTTGAGAAGAATATATATTCTTTAATCGTTGGTTGAAATTTTCTGTATGTACCCAAGAGATAAAATTTATTGTCAAAGTTGTAGTTTTACATTTGAGTATTTGGTAAATGTCCGCCTATATGATAAAGTCCATGAGGTCAAGGATGTTGTTTATCTTTGTACAGGATTGTAGTTCTATTGCCAGGCACTGTGTCTATCATATAGTACTTTCTTGATCAATATTGAAATGAGGCAGAATCTTATAGTGGCAAATATGAGGATTTTCAATTTCTGGTTCAAATCTAGTTCAACCAGTTACTGTGAGACCAAATTACTGAACATCCTTGTGCCTAAGTTTCTGCATCTGTAAAATGGGGATAATAATAGGATCTACCTTATAGGATTATATAGAGAATTAGATGAGTTATTACATGTAAAGCACATTAAATG
>RJWK010069739.1:0-10996 GCA_004363435.1 Platanista minor | reverse complement strand
AAAAAAAAAAAAAAAAAAAAAAAAAAAAAAAAAAAAAAAAAAAAAAAAAAAAAAAAAAAAAAAAAAAAAAAAAAAAAAAAAAAAAAAAAAAAAAAAAAAAAAAAAAAAAAAAAAAAAAAAAAAAAAAAAAAAAAAAAAAAAAAAAAAAAAAAAAAAAAAAAAAAAAAAAAAAAAAAAAAAAAAAAAAAAAAAAAGGCTGCAAAAATTGAACAGAACATTATTTGTTCTATTGTAGGACAACTTCAAGCAGCCAAATATATGTGTAATGGAGTCTCCAAAGGGATGAGAGAGGGTAGGACAGAAAAAACCTTTGAGGAAAGAATGGCTGAAACATTTCCAAATTTGATGATCTTCCAGAGAGAAGAAGTTTGACAAATCCCAAGCACAAGAAACATAAAGAAAACAACAGCAAGCCACATCTTAATCAAATTGCTTAAAGCTAGTGAAAAAAAGAAAATCTTAAAGCAGCTAGAAAAATAAGACACATTACCTAGAGAGGAACAAAGGTAGAAATGACAGCATATTTCTTGGTAAAAACAATATAAACTAGAAGAGAGTGGAGCAACATCTTTCAAGTACTGAAAAAGAGAGAGAGAGGGAAAGTCAACCTTGAATTCTTTACCTAGGAAAAATATCTCTCAAAAACAAAGATGAAAACAAAGCAAAGCAAAGCAAAGATGAACCCAGCAATTCTTAGGTGTATACTCAAAAGAAAATTAAAATAGGTAGTTAAGTATAGGGTGGTTGTCCTCGAATGTTCATAGCAGCACTATTCACAGCCAAAAGATGGAAATGACCCAAATGGCCATCAAGGGGATGAATGGATAAACAAAATGTGATATATCTGGAAATCTGCTACAAGAGTAGACTTAAGGTGCTTGAGATTATACTACATATATCTTTAACTTATCACCATCCAGTTTTATGTCACATTTTACTACCTCACGTAGAGTATTATATGTATAGTACATTATACATTATACATAGTATCGTACAGTATTATGTATAGTACATTACAGTGAGATGCTCACACCACACACACACACAAGGTAAGTATGTGAAGAGACAGGTATGTTAATTAGCTTGACTGTAGTAATCAATTTACTATATATATATCTATATATATCATGTTGTACACCTTAAACATATACAATTTTTATTAAAACATAATTAAAAAGTAAAATAAAAAAAGCAGAAATAAAAATTCAAGTTGCAAAACAAACAAAAACTCCCAAAGGTGAAGAAGGCCAAGAAACTTAAGAAAAGACAGACAACTTCAACTTCATCAAAATTAAAAACTTTTGTGATTGAATGAACTGACAAGAGAGCACAAAAGACAGCTCACAGAATGAGAGAAAATATCTGAAAATCATATAGCTAAAAGGATTTAATAGCCAGAATATATAATGAACTCTTAACGACTCAACAACAAAAAGACAAACAACTCAAATTTAAAAAATGGGCAAAGAGGGCTTCCCTGGTGGCGCAGTGGTTGAGAGTCCACCTGTCGATGCAGGGGACACGGGTTCATGCCCCGGTCCAGGAAGATCCCACATGCTGCGGAGCGGCTGGGCCCGTAAGCCATGGCCACTGAGCCTGCGCGTTCGGAGCCTGTGCTCCGCAACGGGAGAGGCTGCAACAGTGAGAGGCCTGCGTACTGCAAAACAAAACAAAACAACAACAAAAATAAAAATAAAAATAAAAATGGGCAAAGAGGTTCAGCAGACATTTCTCCAAAGAAGATATACAAATAGCCAATAAGAAGACAAAACAGGGCTTCCCTGGTGGCGCAGTGGTTGAGAGTCCGCCTGACGATGCAGGGGACACGGGTTCGTGCCCCGGTCCGGGAAGATCCCACATGCCGCGGAGCGGCTGGGCCCGTGAGCCATGGCCGCTAAGCCTGCGCATCCAGAGCCTGTGCTCCGCAACGGGAGAGGCCACAGCGGTGAGAGGCCTGCGTACTGAAAAAAAAAAAAAAAAAAAAAAAAAAAAAAAAAAAAAAAAAAAAAAAAAAAAAAAAAAAAAAAAAAAAGAACACAAAACAATGCTTAACATCATTAGTTATAAGGTTAATGCAAATAGAAATCACTACAAGACAGCACTTCACACCCACTATGATGGCTAGAATTTAGAAAAACACAAAAAAACAAAAAAAATGAGCATTGGCGAGGATGTGAGAAATTGGAACCCTGGACATTGATGATGGGAATGTAAAATGGTGCAGTTGCTGTGAAAAAGTTTTGTGGTTCCTCAAAAAGTTAAACAGAATTATTGTGTGATCCAGCAATTCCACTACTTAGGTATACACCCATAAGAACTGAAAACACTTGTTCAAACAAACAAAAAAATTGTACATGAATGCCCACAGTAGCACTATTTACAGTCACCAAATGATGGAAACAATAAATGTCCATTAACTGATGAACAAAATGTGATATATTTGCACAATGGAATATTATTCAGTCATAAAAAGGGATAAAGTACTGACAGATGGTGTAACATGAATGAACCTTGAAAACATTACACTAAATGGGAGAAGCCAGACACAAAAGGTCACATATTGTATGATTCCATTTATATGAAGTATGTAAAACAGGCAAATCCATAGAGACAGAAAGCACATTAGTGGTTTCCAGGGGCTGGAGGGAGAGGAGATTGGGGAGTGAGTGCTTAGTGTGTACAGGGTTTCCTTCTGGGTGATGGGAATGTTCTCTAACTAAATAGTGGTGATGGCTATACATTACAAACACAACAAAAGCCACTGAATTGTACAATTTAAAATGGTTAAAATGGTGAATTTTATGTTATGTGAATTTTACTCCAATAAAAAAGAGTGAACCCTTCCAGTTTATTTGACTGTAGTAGCATAACAAGAGAAATATGTTTTAATGTTTACTTTTGTTAAGATTACTTTTGTTAAGAATAGATAGAAATGTTAAAAAAAAAAAAAGGAGAAAAAACCAAACAACAAAACGGTAAAATAACTTTTTGTAACATACAGAAC
Source organism: Platanista minor (assembly GCA_004363435.1). Lineage (NCBI taxonomy): Eukaryota > Metazoa > Chordata > Mammalia > Artiodactyla > Platanistidae > Platanista > Platanista minor. The sequence continues at coordinate 7,992 of RJWK010069739.1, read as the reverse complement.
TGAAAAGAACTCATCACCAGCAGACCTGTTCTGTAAGTACTTGTTAAAAGAAGTAGATGAATCAGAAGCAATGTGATGCCAGGTAGAAATTTGGATTTACACAAAGGAATAAAGAACACAGGTCATGGTAACTATTTGGTTAAATGTAATACATTTTCTTCATATTATTATACTTCTTTAAAAGATAAAGTAAAAATGATAGCAATTTACTATGAGGCTTATACATGTATAAATAGAATATGTGACAGTGGGCACACAAAGACTGGGTGGGGACACAGGCAAGTACATATTATGGTTTGGTTTTTATACTATGCATGGGGTAGTAAAGTATGACATGAAACTGGGTGGTGATAAGTTAAAGATACATATAGTATAATCTCAAGCAACCACTGTAATAACAAAGAGCTACTGCCAATCAGCCAACAACGAGGTAAAGTGGAATGATAAAAAATATTCAGTTAATCCAAAAGAAGGCAAGGAAATAAAAGGGAGGGGGGAAGGATAGCTAGGACAAATAAAAAAAAAATAGCAAGATAACAGACTTAAAAATAACCATATATAACAATAAACACATTAAATGTAAACGTTCTCAAAACTCTAGCTAAAAGTCATATTTTGGGCTTCCCTGGTGGCGCAGTGGTTGAGAGTCCACCTGCTGATGCAGGGGACGCGGGTTCATGCCCCGTTCTGGGAAGATCCCACATGACGTGGAGTGGCTGGGCCCGTGAGCCATGGCCGCTGAGCCTGCGCGTCCGGAGCCTGTGCTCCGCAACGGGAGAGGCCACAACAGTGAGAGGCCCGCATACCACAAAAAAAAAAAAAAAAAAAAAAAAAAAAGTCATATTTTGTCAGACTGGATGAAAAAGCGAGATACAATTATTATGTTGCCTATAAGACAACCGTAAGACATAAACAAGTTAAAAGTTAAAGGATGGAAAAACACATACCCTGTTAACACTAGTCAAAAGATGTGAAACTTTAAAATAAAAACTAAAAAATAACACCACTAAGAGAAATTAAAGAAGATCTAAATAAATGGAAAGATATAATGGGTTCATGGTCATAATATTCATATTATTAAGATGTCAATTTTTCTCATTTTTTTTTTTTTGTAAAAATGATTATAGAATTCATATGGAAATGAAAAGGACACAGAATAGCCAAGAAGCTTTGAACCTGAATGGAGTTGGAGGACCAGTGCCACCTAATTTCAAGACATTATAAAGCTACAGTAATCAAGATGGTGTGGTACTGTCATAAAGATAGACAAAGAGATAATTGGAACAGACAGAGAGTCCAGAAACAGACTCACATAGATTTTTAAACTGATTTTCAACAAGGGTCTTTTTTCAACAAATGATATTAGAACAATTTGGTTTTAATATGCAAATAAATGAAGTTCAAGCTATATCTTACACACTTTACAAACATTACAAATGGATCACAAACTTAAAACTATGAAAGATCCACAGGAAAACACAGATAAAAACACTGTGACCCTGAGTTAGGTAAAGATATTTTAGATACAACACCCAAAACACAGTCCAAAAAAGAATGAACTGAAGAAACGGACAAGATAAAAACTTCCGCTCTTCAAAAACCACTGTTAAGAAATGGGAAGACAGGCCATGGAGGGGGAGAAAATATTTGTAAATCATATAGCTGATAAGAGACTTGTATCTAGAATATACAAATAATTCTCAAAACTCAATAATAAGAAAACAATCTGATGTAATGAGCAAAAAATTTGAACACTTCTCCCAATAAGAAGCAACAAAGGGCAAAGAAGCACATGAAAAGATGTTCAACAGTTATGAATCATTAGGGAAATGCAAATTAAAACTACAATGAGATACCACTACACACCCAGTAGAATGGCTGAACTTAAAAAGACTGACCATATCAAGTCTTTGCAAGGATGTAGAGGAAGTAGAACTTTCATAGGCTGTTGGTGGAAACAGTAAATAATACGAACATTTGGAAAACAGTTTGGCAGTTTCTTAAAATATCAGATACCTACTATATGATCCAACTATTTCACTCCCAGGTATTTACCCCAGAGAAACAGAAGCGTATGTTCATATAAAGACCTGTACACGGATGTTCATATCAGCTTTATTTATAATAGATAAAAACGGGAAATAACCCAAAATATCTATCAACAGGTGAATGGATGAACAGTTGCGGTAAATTCATACAATGGAATGTTACTCAGCAATGAAAAGGAATGAACTATGGACGAATCTTGAAATAATTATGTAGAATGAAAGAAGACTTAAAAAAAGTAGTGTGTGCGTGCGTGTGTGTGTGTGCGTGTGTGTGTGTGTATGTGTATAACGCATATAGTGATTCCATTTATATAAAAATGTAAGAAATGCAAACTAATCTACAGTGACAGAATGCAAATCAGTGGTTGCTTGGGGACAAGGATGGGGGTAGAGAGGGCTGGGAGAGACAGATTCCCAAGCGGCTCTTTGGCGGTGACGGATGCGTTCATTATCTTCATTTTAGTAATGGTTTCATGGTTATACGTGTCGAAAGTTATATTGTACAGCTTAAATTTGTGCAATTTAGTTTATATCAATTATGACTCAATAAAGCTGCTATAAAAGGAGTCTTTGTTTTCATTTTGAATATTTTTTAGCACTTTGATTTTGGTAATTCATTTATGTATGAACTCAGACATATTTTGAATAGCATATAAATTATTGTTAATTCTAATATCAGTTATTTGAGTTTCACCTCCGTATTATTCTCAAAAACTCCAAGCTAAATATATAACCTGCTCAAAAAAATACAGATCTTGAAAAGCTTTCCTTCTCTGTTTTTTTCACCGTCTATCATGAATAGTCTATTGGTATAGAAGCAATCTAATACCACGATCTTTGAGCAAATTAGTTTATGTCATTTTTTTCAATTTAAGCAAACAATTTTTGTGAGGCAGACAAAAGTAAAATCCATGGAATATTTCAAATTATAACTTTTTTTTTTTTTTTTTTTCAGTCTCAAGGGAAAAATTACATGCTACAGTCAGCACAGACCTTTTAATTTAGGGTACTGATTCTCCATATGTCTTATGAAAAAATTTCAAACACACACAAAAGTACAGAACTGAATAATGAATCTATATGTACCTGTCACCAAGCTTCAATCATTATGAACATTTTGAGATTCTTGTTTTATCTACTGAGCTCCCCTCACCTTTTCATGGAACATTTTAAAGCAAATTCCAGGTATCATACCATTTCATATCACAGATATTTCAATATTTACATCTTTTTCTAATAAGCCAACAGCTTTCTAAAAATTTGCCTCACACAAAGTTAATTATACTTCATGAACAGAACACTTAATTTAATTTCTTATGCTTCTCCCCTACAATTTGTATAGGAGTGTGTCCCACTTAGGAATTCTTGTTTCATTAACTGAAGTGCTCAGGAAGATGGTTTTTAAGAAAAGCAATATAAAGACATGAATTTTTGATGGGTTATTCTGAAATTAAAACAAACACGAGGGATCTAGAATATATTAACAAACAGGTTCATTTGTTTCTTTAGTAATTCACTTATTTATATACCCTTCCATGGTTCCACCCAGTTCCAAGCCAGTAGTGGAGCTGGCTTGTAGCAGTTTGTGAGAGATGGCTGGTAAAGTTTTTGGAATTTTGTGAGCTGGTTGTTAAACATCACTATTATTAAAAATTATTTAGATTTTTAATAAAACAAATTTTATTAAAAAAACCCAAACACTCAAAAACGCAACAATTTTAATTTTACTATTATCTATGCTCTTCAGTTTACATGTCTATTGTACAATATCTATGTGGTGGAAACATCATGTTTGCTACTGAGCATCTTTTCTCCACGTTTAGTAATGTTATGTTGGAGGCCTGAAGTTAGTCATGGTGGGAATATTTATGCCACAGATATAAGCAAATGCTACAAATTAGAACCATCCCTCACAACCCTGCCTGGACAGCCTGTTGTTAACAGTGGCCAGCACAACACTGCTTCCACCTTGAGCATTAACTCTGAGTCAGGTACTGGAGTCACATGATATATTCCTTGTCTTTTGAAATTTGAGCATAACGATCCTTCTAATGTTACAGTATTAAAAGCACATTAAATAGAAGGCAACAAATAGACAAATGTGAAAACAAATGCAGAATACATGGTTCTGTAGGAAAACAAATGCAGAATACATGGTATGTATTAATAATTTTTAATATATGCCTTTAAAGTCCCTTTATTATAAGATCCAAAATATTAACATAGAGAAACTTGTTATGCTGAAGCTCAGGAGATAAAAGGAACCCTAGGGAGGTAGCATCTTTGGTTTGAATTGTTTCATTACTTGACTTTTAGAAGCATATAAAATGTAATTAGATATTGATTAAATAAGAAGAAGACTGGAAATACTATGTAAAATGTATATATATTCTTTAAATGATACAATAGGATGCTAAGAAAAATAATTATGAATCTGAATTTTAAAAAATAAGTATAATTTGGGAACTATCATATAGCAAAGACTGTGAGAGCTTATGTGTATACCAAGTCAAGCGTGTTTAACAGATAAGTGAGTTTTCATCAAAGAAGTCAAAAAGAAATTGATTTTAAAAATGAGGTTTTAGTTAAAAACTTAAAATGCTACCAAAATTTGCCAAACTTGTTTTGCCAGTTGATATTTGCAGAAATCAAAGCTTTGTCTGTCTAGTCTGCATTTATACTTAGTCTGGGCATTTAATCTCTCTTTTGATCTTAGGTTTTGCCATACACTTTAAGTTGTTTTATAAGGCTTTACCATTAAGTTAGTTTCATAGATTGTAAAATCATCTTGTACTAACGAACAGCTTATTTTAAAACTTCTCAGAAAATACATAAAGGAGTAACAAGGAATTAAAATGAACACTGTGGTTCTTTATATGTGTTTCTTTTGTTTAGGTTATTTACCTCTTGTGAAAGCTGTGTTACTTGGTTCTTTTGATGTTCCAGGTCTTTTAAAACCATCGAGTTTCGTTTTTCTAACTGAAGCACTCTTCTTGCCAAGTGGACACTAGGAGAATGGAATAAGAAAATTAATGCTTACAAAAGAGGAATACTATCTCAAATACTCAAAATGTGTTTGTGTGCTTGAAAACTAACCATTTCCTAATAATACTTAAATATTAACAGGAAAAATATGGAGTCGAATAATATTTTCAGGTGTCAACAGTGGAAGACCAATATCCCAACAACTCAAATTTTGAAAGTAACATTAAAAATCTGCATAATAATGTAACTGTGATATATGGATTACCACAGTAATAGTTTCTAGCCCTTGCTATAAAAGTGGAAAGTAACATTATGATACTTGCTTGAAAAGATCCCAAGAAAGCAATTCACAGCTTTTCTTCATTTTTATAAAAATTTACCATTTACAAACAAATAAGGCAATTAGTTGAAACAGTAATAATCTTGTACTTTGAAAAGCATCAGTGTTTTCCTCAGACAACATAATGCATTTTATAATACAAAACACAACTGAATAGATTTTCTATTGAAAAAAGAGATGGAAAAGATGTCTGAAAAGTGGAGACAGATGTCTAACAGTAAAGGCAACGATTCTGTATTAAAAGAAACCACTAAAAGATCACACTGTTATCATCACAAGATGATCACAACTTACTGTAATCTTTAGTATTTAAAATCACATTAAATGTAAAATGTCCCAATTCTACTTTCAAGACATAATTAAGAAAAAAAGGTTCAGCTATAAGAATCATAAAATCAGTCCTACTAACCACTGGGGCATAATTCTTTTAAAAACTGCTAATAATGCTGAGAACAGATGCTGCTCCAAAACCCCTCTCTGTAATTCCAGAAACTTAAAAATTTAATATTTATCACATTTTCATATTCTATGTGAGTTAACCCATTAATCTCTGAATTGCAAAATCTGTAGAAACTGAGAAGACAGATGTTTTACAATGACAAGAAGTAAAATATTTTTGTTCTAAATGAAATTATAGGACAGAAATAATTCCATTGTATTTCAAATATTTCCTAACATCAGATAAAGGAATTCATACAAAACTCTGAAAAAAAAAAAGCTAAATGTCACCGTATACATCTATTTCTAAGAACTTGTTATTCCAAATGAAAAAGATGAGTTCTTTTGTTATACAGTGAATTGGGTAGCTTATTTAGATATGCTCATATCTAAATTCCTATCTTTTGAACTGGCATAAGATTTTGCCTTAAGTTGGAGTCAGAGATGGAAAAGACACAGTCCCCGTTTTCTGACAGTCATTTTTTTACAAAAAAACAGCTTTATTGATATAAAATTTTCTTGGTATGTAACTTATGATACCATAAATCCCGCCCATTTAAACTGTACAGTTCAATGGTTTTTAGTATATTTAGAGTTGTGCAACTATTACTATAATTTAGTTTTAGAATATTTTCATTACTTCCACCCCCCCAAAATTTGTGCCCCTTAGCATCACTCCCCATCCTCCCTGTTCAGCCCTAGGGAACCACTAATCTACTTTCTTCCTTTGTTGATTTTTAAGTGGTTTGCAGTTTAAAGAACTCTTATAACTCAACAATTACAAGACAGTCCAATTAGAGAATTTACAACAGTGCCTTGTCTACAGAAAGTTCTGAATAATTGCATACACACATTTTTGCACTTCTCATATGGTGATTTCCTTAGGAAGTGCAATGATTGGGTCCAAGCACATGTGAATTATGAATTTTCAGATATTCCTCTTGAAAGGCTGTAGAAATTTAAATTCCTATGAACTAGAATGAAAGTTCTCCAATGACAGAAAGTTTTTAAAAATTCGTTTTCTAACATATTCTAAGTGCCTTGGAGAATACCTGGTACAATAATAATCTGTTCAGTAATAAACTGTCCAGTGAATGAACTTTATACAAGACCTCCTGTTTCTTTATGCCCTAGCCAACACTGGGCAATATCAATCTTTAAAAGTTTTGCTAACTTTACATGTAAACAGTAGAATCTTATTTTAAATTAAATTTTTGAGGTTATACATGTCTACATTTGTGTTTCTTATTTAATGAATTGATGTTTATGTCCTTTTACCATTCACTTCAAATCTTACCTACGTGGTTAACTCTATTCTACATATAAATTACCTAAAAGTATCACGACCTCCCAAATTCTCAACAGAACCAACCTATTTTCCATTAATGTCTACTCTGCTTAATGTCCCATAAATGTGTTTTGTATATTCCTTCCACTGTTCCTCTGTTGGTCCTCCAGTCTGGAGAAGATAGGTTATTCCACTGATGGGGAGCCCAGCTTTTTCTGGAAGGCTCCCTCCGGGGTCCACTTCCTCCATTTCTGACCAGGCCAGCCTTCACTGATCTCTATTTCTCTGACTGACATAGGCTGGCACACAATACAGTGCTAAATTATATGGCTTTAGATATTTCTTGATAATCTTTCAGGTGTTCATCTTTTCTCTCCCAACAGATGCAATATAAATGAAGACTTACCCTCTGTGGTGTGTGCTGTACAGAGGGGGCACTTACTAAATCCTTCCTGATTGATTGTAAGTAAATTTTGCTCAAATGCTAGAATTTTGCTCAAATTGCTACAAACCATATTCCAAGGTTGCAGAGTCTCAGTATTAAAGTACAACTAATGCTCAGCATCTAAGCATTGAACTAGTAATAAAAAAGAGCATAAAGTTTATAAGGCAAGAAGGCAAATGTCACAGATACCAATTCACCGCTTCCATATTTCAACCTCCTAAACCTTTAAATGTGGCACAGTGTTGTGCTGAGTGATTTGGTGCTCTAGGTGGATTCTGTTTAGAAATCTGGGATATTAGAAGTCAGAAGAAAGGAGGGGAGTTTAGTTTAACTGAAATTCAAAGCAAGACAAAAGAATTGCTCAGGTAGCTGAGTTTATGTCTCCTTAATGACAATGTACATACTATGAAAACAAATCTTTTGTTTTTTTTCTTTCTTCCCTCCTCCC
>RJWK010069738.1:0-11071 GCA_004363435.1 Platanista minor | reverse complement strand
TTTATTGAGCACTCAATGTATGCAGGGCACTGCGCTGGGCTTTTCAGAGAATGCAGACGCTGAAGGGGAGTTCTGTGATGTTTGCTGAATAACCGTTATGTTCCAGACATCAGTCTAAGCACTTTGTACATGTTTTCTCACTTAACACCGTTGCAAGAAGGCATCCTGATCTTGACTTAAAGATGACGACTATGGCTCAGTTAAATAACTTGTCCAAGAGTGAATAGGTGATGGTACCCGTTTTTGTTGTTGTTGTTGTTGTTTTCTGCGGTACGCGGGCCTCTCACTGCTGTGGCCTCTCCCGTTGCGGAGCACAGGCTCCGGACGCGCAGGCTCCGCGGCCATGGCTCACGGGCCCAGACGCTCCGCGGCATGTGGGATCTTCCCAGACCGGGGCATGAACCCTTGTCCCCTGCATCGGCAGGCGGACTCTCAACCACTACGCCACCAGGGAAGCCCGATGGTACCCGTTTTTGAGGCTGTTTCAAAGCCACGCTCAAAACATGCTCTTTGCGCTGTGTTCCCTGTTCTTAGGGATGTACGGTCTAGAACACCTAAACGCTGGGCTGAGTGAAGTAGATGGCTGCAGCTATCTAATGAGCCCAGTGCTTTAGAGCTGAGAGGAGAAAGAGAACATTGGAGAAGGCTTCATGGAGGAGGAGGAGGCATTTTAGTTGGTTCTCAAAGAGTGAAAGGACTTTGCAAATAAATAAAGCCTCGCTATTTTTAAAACATGTAAACCAGACCCAGCTAATTTATGACAAGGACCACCCCGGAGCAAGGTTAGGGCCATTTCCAGACTTCAAGCTAGCTGCATGTCCCGGTTAGGACCATGCCATGGGAACTGTGGATTTGAAACAGATGCTAGCATAAATCATTGCTCACATGTATTTTACATGGGAACCCAAAATTGATGAATTTCCAGCATACCTTGGAGGAGAGAAGCTGTATCAGTCTGAGAGGTGAAGCAAGGAACATACCTTAAATTTGACGGTTATGTTGTCTGGGCCATCACAGGTGGTTTTTCTTTCTTTCTTGAGCACCGAATGGCTCTGGTGCTTTCTCCCTTGAGCTTCTCCAGTTCCTCACTCCCGCTTCCCCCTAAAGCACAGGACCCAGGGCCCCCTTTGGTTCTGCTCTGTTCAATGTATAGCACCCAGTTGCAGCAGGTTTAGAGAATGGGTCTGCTTACTCTACACACCAACCTCCACTTCCTCTCTGCACCATGGTAGTGCCCCCAAAGTGAGTGGCATCAGCCAGGGGCAAAAGGATCGAGCTTGGGGAGGGGCTCAGTCATCTGTCACATGCCCCTCAGAAGATGCAGGTCGTCAGTCTTCCAAAACCATCTGCCTTTCAAATGTTGGGGGATGTGAGCCCCCTGGAGCTGAAATTTGTGAGTTGATGTTGGACACAGTTGGTGACTCTTTCCCCCCACCTTAACTCCTCACTTTCTTCTCCCGGCCATGCAGCTGCCCCTGGCCCTTTTTCAGAACTTCTCCTTATCAGTGCTTGTGCTGCTTAGGCGCATAGCTAGCACAAGAAGACACATCAGAGATCGTCTCGTTTTTTCCTATTAACAAAAAAGCAAATGGAGGCCATCCGAAATTAAATGACTCAATAAGAGTGAAATGGGACATAATTGAATCTAGATCTATGACTCTGAAGTCATTTCACCAAAGTGACATCTCCCTTTTTTCTTTGATAATATAGAAGCCCTCTAGAAATGTGCCTGTGTTTTCTGGCCTCAGGAGTCCGTGGATGTCTAGCAATGATTTCCTCAGGTGGAAAGAAGACTATGACTTTGCTTCTATATCGAGGATATTGACAAATGCAATGAAGTTCCCTATGGTACTCAGACCAAAGTTCTCTGAGGTCAGCAGGCATATCTTGTTAGTTTTAATATTTGGTTGAATTCAACAAATGGCATATTTAACATTGTGCAAGATCCTTAACTTTTCTGTGCCTCATTTTCTTCATCTATTAAATGGGAGTAGTAGTAGTAAAGAGCCTTATGGGGTTTTTGTGAGGAATAATACATTAATACTTGTAAAACATTTGGAACTGCTTCTGGCACATGAGTGCTCAGTGAGGACTGGTCCTTACTACTTGAGAGATGACCAGTAAGAGAGCACTGTTTCTGCCTGGGCACCTTTATGTGGACGTGCTAACTGCGAAGGTCGCCATGGAGAGCTCGAAGATAAGGGCATACGTAATGACTACACCAAAGGTCACAAAGCTGTTTTTTAAAGGCCACATAGTAAATATTTTTGGCTTTGTGGACCACAGAGCCTGTCACAGCTATTCAACACTGCCGTTGTAGCACGAAAGCCATTGACGATACTTAAATGCGTGAACATGCTGTGTTCTGTAAAACATTGTTTACTTACACTGAAATTTGAACATCATATCATTTTCATGTCATGAAATATTGTTTTTTTAAATTTTTTTCAATCATTTCAAAATGTAAAAAACAATTAAATAGGCATTATCAAAACAGGTGGTGGGCTAAAAATGACCTCTTGGCCATAGTTTGCCAACTCTTTTTTTTTTTAATAGATCTTTATTGGAGTATAATTGCTTCACAATACCATGTTTCTGTTGCACAACAAAGCGAATCAGTAATATGCATACACATGTCCCCATGTCCCCTCCCTCTTGAGCCTCCCTTGAGACACAGATTGTAAGAGATACACACAGGCCATCTTAGGGGGCTGCAGGAAACCCAACCATAGGAAGAGATCTGGCCTAGAAACTCAGACACCTTGTTTTAGAGCCTGGCTCTGTCACTTCTGAGATGCATGGCTTTGAAAAAGTCTTTTAAGTTATGATGGCCTGAGTTTTCATGTGGGGGAAGAAGGGGAAGGGGCAACGTTAAATGACTTTTAGGGGCCTTCCTAGCACTAAAAGCATTTTAATGAAGGGGAATTGGACGTTCGAGATGGGTCATGGAGGACAGGTAGAAAAGCATGAGAAAGAAAAACAGGGTGCATATTTGGGTAATTTTTATTTAGTAGCTCAGTTGTCTACCAGGAACAGTAAGCCTGGAGAGGTAGACAGGCAACATATTATGGAGGATGACCTTGAATGCCAAAGTGAGGGATTAGAATATCATAGCTTTGTGTTGTTAGCCAAATTCCTCAATTTTACAGATCAGGCTGAGAAAGGGAAAATGACTTGTCCAAGGCCACATGACTGGGCAGTGAGAGCCAAGACCAGCACTCATTTCTTTTTTTTTTTTTTTTGGTACGCGGGCCTCTCACTGTTGTGGCCTCTCCTGTTGTGGAGCACAGGCTCCGGACACGCAGGCTCAGCGGCCATGGCTCACAGGCCCAGCCGCTCCGCGGCATGTGGGATGCAAGAACCCGTGTCCCCTGCATCAGCAGGTGGACTCTCAACCGCTGAGCCACCAGGGAAGCCCAGCACTCATTTCTTTTGGCCGCTAGACCAACGACCCTTCCATCTACCATATTGCCCCCAGCAACACGATAGAATGCAATTAATTTCAACTGTATGACTATGACCTCAGAGGGGAAAACTCTCATGTAAATTACAGAAGCTATTTTTAGTATTTTCTAAACATGATCTCAACACCCAGCATATCTAAGAAGGTAGTAGGTCTGTGAGTAATCCCATTACAGAGAAGGGTAATTGCGTAAGTGTTAACCTAAAGCCTTGCACTCCAGCAACCTTTAGCCTGGCTTCCTGCTGGGTGTCTTTTAAAAAGTTTTGACTCACGTTACTTCATCAGCAGAGTCTTCCCTAATACCCTAGTAGGTCAGGTCCTCCATTACTGCTCTTGTAGGACTGTGTTTTTCCTTCATAGCATTTATCAATGAATAAATGCTTCTTTCTGTAACAATTTAAATAAATGTTTCTTTCTGTAACAATTTAAATTAACATCTATCATCTGTCTTCCCATCTAGATAATAAATTCAGGGAAGAGAGAGATTGTGTCTTGTTTAGTTCATGGTTCTAGTCCCCCATACCTTGCCAGATGCATAATAGACATTCAGTGTTTGCTGAATGAAAGAAGGAATGCATGTTCTCTCATTAGTCATTGATCCTGGTGAAAATAGTCCTTGCTTAAGCAAGGACTTAATAGGCAGGTTACTATTTTCACTTGTTAATGAAATGATTAAATGATGAGTATTTCTTTCTCCACTAAACTTTTTCTCTTTTTCAAAAGCTCCTATCTAATCCTCACCTGTCACAAAAAGGCAATAACATAATAGTTGTGGCATAGTTACCAACATTAAAACCATAAGCCATAGGCCAGTGTTTAAACAATTCTTCAAACACAGGTGTATGGGATTGGTTTAAAGGACATGTTCGCTAGATACCTTACCTAGTAGAGAAACTGTATGTTTCATAAATTGTGTTCAGGGTTTTGTGTAAAAAGTTCATATTTTCCCTCCCAAAAAGCTACTCAATTTATTTCTCTAAACAAAAATTTGGTTAGTTCCTTTTTAAGCTGCTTCCATTTAAAAAATGGATTTTTTGTATATACGTACACACCTAGTTTTAGACCCATGTCACTGTGTATATTGTCAGGAACTTTAGAATATTGATGAAGGGTCACCATTATGTGAGTGTCTATCAACTTGAGTTTTTTTTTTTTTTTTTAATTTCTTTTTACTTCCTACTTCTGTTCTCCTCAAGAGCATCCTATTCTTTAAAGGATTATGCTTTGTGACTATGCAAGAAAATTTAAAAGACCTACAAACTTCGAGTTGATAGGATCCTATCCCCCGAACAGCAATCTACTTGAAGATGAAGAAGCTTAATGACTCAGGGAGAAAGCTGATGAAATTCATCAGCCTCTGCTCACATAACCAGTATTATCCTTATTAAAAAAGATTTTCTTTAAAAAAAGGCATCTGCATGTTCCTATCACACAGCTTGAAATTGGAATCTGTATTAAACATCCCCAGTCCCAAGAGGCAGACTAGAAAGCCAGAAGAGGGACTGCAAAGATTTACCCTTGAGTTGAAGGAACAGGGGAGTTGGTGAGGCTCCATACAAAGCCTCTCATTTAAAGAGCACAGTTTTCCTCACCACCTAAGCCTTCCAGTTTGGGGGTTTTGTTGCTGTGTATTGTTGAACTCTGTTCAGGGCTTGTGGATAGAACCTGATTAGAAGGTCTCTGAAGACTTCCGTGGATCTGGTTCTTTGTCCTGTGTCTATGTAGACTCCTAGCCATCCTTAGCTGTTTCTCCTTAAGGAAAGCAGAACAACCCCTTGGCAAAATTACGAAGTACATGTAAGTTACTCTCAATGATTTAATCTCCTCTTTGGGGGGCCCTGTTGATCTCCTGTTAGGGTCCATGTTTGTCTACCCTCTTCTCTCTTACCTCACACACACAGTCACCAAGGGGCTTCATATTTTGATGCTGTCTGGAGTCCCAATCTGTGACAATGAGAGCCCATCTGATACGCTATTTCATATCAACAACTTACTGATATTACAACAAACGCTATCTTCTAATTTTTAGGTACTGCCTTCCATCAAGGACCTTATTTAAGTCCTCTGCTCTCCAGTCTTTGTTTGCTAAACATGCCCGATGCCCTTTATGCCAGTTTTTTCCTCCTACCCAGTTCTGCCTTTCTACCCTACATGCCAATGCCAAGACCATCCGCATCAGAATCACCTAGGGTGCTCGGGAAAATTCAAATTTGGAGGTTCCTCCTTAGAGCTACTGTGTATCTGATGATAGGGCCCAGTTATCTGCACTTCAGTGAATTTTCCAGATGATCCTTAGGTGACCTGAAGTTGAAAAAGCATTGTTCTATGCCTTTTGTCATATCATTGCTTCCTTCTGGAATGTCCTCACTCTCTCCGATTTCTGTCATCCTTCTAGTCCCCTCCTTTTATGGAATTTTCCATATTCTCTCTCCTATTCATGGTCCTTTGAGTAACTATTACTGGAAGACTAAATTCATCAGGAACATGAATGAGTTCCTGGTCAATGAGTCCATGGTCAATGACTTATTGACCATGAGTCAAGCATCTTTGTACTTCCCACGCGTGTTTGGTCTGGTGCTTTGCACATAGAAGCCCTCAATAAGTGCTTGAGGAACAAATGAATGAACTATCCACTCTCTTAGAACTAGAAATACCAGGAGGGCTATACTTCACTGAAACAAAGGTCTGAAGGAGAAATGTCAACAAGCTAGTGTGGGAAATATTTTTAGGTAGGAAACCTTTTTTGGTGACCCAGAAATAAATGCATGCATATGCGCTCATTTTTTTTTTTTTTTTTTTCAGTGTGTAAGGTTGAACATCAAAGAAAGGCTGCTCTTTCTCTTCAGGGTGGATGGTGACCGAATTATTACCTGAAACAGTAACTATTGTCCAACACAAGGCGCCTGAAAGATTCAGAGTACAGAAAAGACGATCCAAGGCTCTCCTCCGGAAATTCACTACATTTGAAATCTTTTGATTGCAGGACTGTATGCTGAGCACTTGGAGGTTTCTAGAAGCCCAGTTTTATGACCCCAAGACCCCAGATATGTTAACCTGGGAACTAGATAGTCCACTTTGAGAGCATCCAGGTGTAGTCATGGTCTCACTGTCTGAATCCCTGGAAAGTCTCTCCTCTTCTGTGATTCCCTAGTAATGAAAGAGTTATGTCTTCCAGAAAGGGGACTCACTCCTTGACTCTTGTAAGGCCCCACTAGAATGTGAGCTTCTTTGGTGATATTATCTTATTCATCTTTGTAACACGGTATCTGGCACATACGAGTGGCTAAGAAAAACTTGGCAGACAAACCCATGAATGAATGTGTTGTTTTCCCTTTTATTTGGATTACTTAACAGTTAAAAATTAATGTCTTGACCCCAAGACAGTAAATTTGTGGGCTGCATTGAGATTCTCGAAAAAATATTGATTTATTGTTTTTAGGGCCAAGTATTAACTTACTTGTTAGGCTAAAATTCAGTATCATTCTCCCCAGCTTTCTGCATTGCCCTCTTTTATTTTAGTTTTGCTTGTTCATGGCTAGGATTTCATTCTCTATTTTCTTTTCTCCTGACTGAATGGAAAAACCTTGAGATTATTACATGACTTTGGAGGGATTTCAGACCTCAGATTTTAGCTGATGATCCCCCAAATGGATCATCTTTCCCTTGCTATGTGATGAATAGGAGTGCTTACAAAAGGCTTTCCTGGGGGGTGGGCAGGCATGAGACAGGAGAGGGAAACGTGAATGAGATGATACAGATGACACACATTTATTCAGGTGGGAAGGAGGGGCAGTGTGGGAAGGTTATTCCACACTAACCTAAGTAAGTTGCTAAGACAGAACAGTATTGTTAACCTGTGTAGTGCCAACGGACAAACGAAAAGGTCCTGCCATTTTGGAAAGCATTCTGGTTATCATGCAAAATGCCTGGATTTAAATCCTATCTGCCACTTATATTTGTATGATTTCAGCCCAGTTTACTTTGATGAACCATTTATTTTTCTCGTTTGTAAAATGGGAATGATAATACCTCCTTGCAATACTGTCAGAAAAGATAGTGAATGCAGAGTAATCCATATAGCACCTGGGACAAAGCAAGTGCTCAGTCAATGGTGGCAGTCATGATTGTCATAAAGGCCCCTGAGTGGGGCCCTTCCACTGCCCTTGGTCCTGGCAGAACAAATCTGGGGATAGTCCTGGCTGACTCTACGTGGAGACCAAGATTAGCAGAGTATCTTCCCTTCAAATTCTTCCTTACTTATTTACCATTGGAAGACTCTATTCTCCAGCTTTCTTCCTTCTACCCATATTTCCATGGCAGAATGCAGAGGTAATGTATTTAAATTCTTAGTGCTGTTTCCCTTTTATGGGGTCTCTGTAACAGAGGTGATTTGGGGTTGGTGTTTGACTAGATGTCTTTTTAGTGTCCTAAAAGGAGAAGATATGCTCCCTTGAGGATGTCCAAAATATTAGGACCCTCTCAACAGAGCAGATGATCTTGGCATTCCAGAAGAAATCAGCAAGCCAGGGCTGATATAGGAGGACCGACTACCAGGTGCTGGGGAAAATGTCAGGGTCCCAGCCCCTCTCTTGATGCTGGAGATCGGGTTTTCTAGCCTGAGGTTCTCTGTGCATGACTGAATCACAATTCCTCTCCTCTACCCAACACTGACATTGGCTTTTCAGTCTGATACCGGCCTCTGCTCATTTTAGGGGCATCCATTTTACATAGGGAACATTTCTAAATGCATATGCCTGGGTTCAGCCCTCGGATTCTGATTCCACATCAGAGATTTGGTGAATCATCACATGACCCACTGAGAAATATTTTTTTCATTTAATAAAAGCAGGTGCTGTGCATCTTCCATATAGCAGGCTCTGCTCTAGGCACTGGGTGAACACAAGAGACAGAAATCCCTACTCTTACAGAGTTGACATCTGTTGGAGAGAAACAGAGAGAGAGAGACGATAAGCAGAACCATTACATAAATTATATAGTGTATTAAAAAGTAATAAATTCTAAGACTCACAGGCACAGAGAACAGACTTGTGGTTGCCAAGGGGGTGCAGGGTGGGGAAGGGATGGACTGGGAGTTTGGGGTTAGTAGATGCCAACTATTACTTATAGACTGCATAAACAGCAAGGTCCCTACCATATAGCACAGGAAACTTCACTCTCCTGGGGTAAACCATAATGGAAAAGAATGTAAAAAAGAGTGCATATCTGTGTATAACTGACTCCTCTGCACAGCAGAAATTAGCAAAACGTTGTAAATCAACTATACGTCAATAAAAAAATAATAAGTTCTATATCGGAAAACAAAGCACAGAAAAAGGGTCTCATGACTTTTCAATAACATCTTCATTATCCTAAATCCTAAATCCATCGTTCTTTTTCTGGCCACGTTGCCCGTCGCCCCAGTTGCTGCCTTTGATGAATGAGGTGGGTGTTTTCTGAGATGGGACAGGCTCCTGACTCCAGTCTTGTAAGCTTAGGCAAGAGGGCTTGAGCCCCTTATGTGATGTCTCACGGCTCGTCTCCTAGAGGACCTGTTCTCATTTATCAGGCAGCAGAGAAGAAACTCTCTTTGGAAAGAGAGTCATTGCTGAGCTTTGAAGCTTTCAGTCAGCAAGAATCACATAGAAGGGGATTCCAGGTCCTGATGGAGAGTCAGGGAGTTCCTTGGAATAACCCCAGCTGCCAGTCAGCAGAATGAGATTAGGCTGCCCCAAGCATAGGACTGGTGAGAATGCCAGAGGTACTCCTTCTGTCTGAGTCAGTTCTCCTTGTAGTCAAAAGCACCATAGTTCCTCACTGCTGTGCTGCCTAACTACTTGTTGGACCTCCACTGTGGCAGTTTGATAAAGATCTGTCTTGCAAGTACATACATCCATTTTTGTGAACTCTCCCTTCAACATAGGTGGCTGCGCTCACTCAGTTGGATACCTGTTCACCATCCTTTGTCAGTTCCATTCAGGTCTGCCATCTCTAGGCTCTGGGGCTGTTTGGTTTGTTTTAAAATAAATAGTAAGGGCTTCCCTGGTGGTGCAGTGGTGAAGAATCCGCCTGCCAGTGCAGGGGACACGGGTTCGAGCCCTGGTCCGGGAAGATCCCACGCGCCACGGAGCACCTAAGCCCATGCGCCACAACTACTGAGCCTGCGCTCCAGAGCCCGTGCTCTGCAACAAGAGAAGCCACGACAATGAGAAGCCTGCGCGCCGCAACAGAGAGTAGCCCCTACTCGCTACAGATAGAGAAAGCCCGTGCGCAGCAATGAAGACCCAATACAGCCCAAAATAAAAACAAACAAATAAATAAGTCTACAAATAAATAAATAAATAAATAGTGAGCAGAAGATGATGTGAGTATTCTTGCTACTGTGCTGAAGGCTCATTTGGATGATGTAATGGATATTCCTAAGTAAGAACTAGCTGTGGATGTTAAGAGTTGGTCTGAAACCACCATGAAGATCAACCTACCCCTTGTTACAGAGTTCAGTAGATGAGGGCAGAAGATAAGAAGACCAGGCAGCAGACCAGCATATCAGTGGCCTCTATTTCCTGCTTAATTTTCATGAAAATATATATTTGAGGAGACAGTGGGGAGAGTCAGGTAGAGATCTCTTTGAATCTGATGACAGAGGCAAGACCCTAAAAGAATGGACACAAAAAATGAAGAAAGAACTCCCATTTATATGACACCTACCCCATATCCTCACAAGCATTTAGATTTGGCGTTAATAAAGAAAGAAACTGAAGTCCAGAGAGATCTTTCCAGTTGCTTCATGGCTAATAAGTTATATCAGTGTTTTTTGTCCACTGACTTCACAAATTAGACCACTGCCACCTTTTGAATATAATTATGACATTTTTGAATTAACCTCAGAAGCCCCCTTCCTTTTTCTCTGATAGTGATGATGGATTTTTACTGCTCAATCCACCCTTAGACATTGGTACCCTTTCGGTTGAGAGCATATTGGGAGATGTGGGTGGGGCAGGTCTCCTTCTCGGCAGACCTGAGAGATTGTCCTGAGAGTACTTGCAGGAGGGGTTGCCAGGTAATTGCTAAAAGGCGGGAAAGTGGGGGTCAGCTGTCTCTAGGAACACCCCAGCCCATAGGTTACCTCAGAGCTATGGATGCTTGTCTAAGCCTCTAATCCATAACATAAAACCAGGCTTGTTGTAATCCTTCCATGGGACTTTTGCTACCTAGGTCCTCCTCTTGGGAGCCAGGAGGTTTTCCAATGGGCTAGTCCAAGCCCAAAATCCAATCATTCTCAAAGATTATTTTACATACTCTCAGGGATGGTAGAATGGAGCAGTGAATTATATCATCTCAGAGACAGACCAGGCTTTGAATCTTAGTTACTATCTGTCTGACTTTCAGCAAGAACTTAACCTGTCTGAGCCTCAGTCTTCCCACCTACAAAATGGGCTTATAATATCTATCATATAGGGCTATTGTTAGGGCACTGTGCACTGCACAAGTCCAGGGATGCTATTCACACAGACTCTAGTGGAAATGGCAACATTAGGAGTTGTGTAACAGGGCAATGCTGGTTCTTAGAAGTATTAAATATAATGACCCCTGTAAAGAATTTAGCATGGT
>RJWK010069737.1:0-11071 GCA_004363435.1 Platanista minor | reverse complement strand
GGAATCAGGCTCCCTGACTTCACACTATACTACAAAGCTACAGTAATCAAGATAGTATGCTACTAGCACAAAAGCAGAAATATAGATCAATGGAACAGGATAGAAAGCCCAGAGATAAACCCATGCACATATGGTCACCTTATCTTTGACAAAGGAGGCAAGAATATACAGTGGAAAAAAGACAGCCTGTTCAATAAGTGGTGCTGGGAAAATTGGACAGGTACATGTAAAAGTATGAGATTAGAACACTCCCTAACACCATACACAAAAATAAGCTCAAAATGGATTAAAGACCTAAATGTAAGGCCAGAATCTGTCAAACTCTTAGAGGAAAATATAGGCACAACACTCTATGACATAAATCACAGTAAGATCCTTTTTGACCCACCTCCTAGAGAAATGGAAATAAAAACAAAAATAAAGAAATGGGACCTAATGAAAGTTAAAATCTTTTGCACAGCAAAGGAAACCATAAACAGGACCGAAAGACAACCCTCAGAATGGGAGAAAATATTTGCAAATGAAGCAACTGACAAAGGTTTGGTCTCCAAAATTTACAAGCAGCTCATGCAGCTCAAAAACAAAAAAACAAACAACCCAATCCAAAAATGGGCAGAAGACCTAAAGAGACATTTCTCCAAAAAGATGATATACAGATTGCCAGCAAACACATGAAAAAATTCTCAACAACATTAATCATTAGAGAAATGCAAATCAAAACTACAATGAGATGTCATCTCACACCAGTCAGAATGGCCATCATCAAAAAATCTGGAAACAATAAATGCTGGAGAGGGTGTGGAGAAAAGGGAACACTCTTGCACTGCTGGTGGGAATGTAAACTGATACAGCCACTATGAAGAACAGTATGGAGGGTTCCTTAAAAAACTACAAATAGAACTACCATACGACCCAGCAATCCCACTATTGGGCATATACCCTGAGAAAACCATAATTCAAAAAGAATCATGTACCAAAATGTTCATTGCAGCTCTATTTACAATAGCCAGGACGTGGAAGCAACCTAAGTGTCCATCATTGGATGAATGGATAAAGAAGACGTGGCACATATATACAATGCAATATTACTCAGCCATAAAAAGAAACAAAATTGAGTTATTTGTAGTGAGGTGGATGGACCTAAAGTCTGTCATACAGAGTGAAGTAAGTCAGAAAGGGAAAAACAAATACCATATGCTAACACGTATATATGGAATCTAAGAAGAAGAAAAAAAAAAAAGGACATGAAGAACCTAGGGGTAAGACGGAAATAAAGACACAGAACTCATAGAGAATGGACTTGAGGATATGGGGAGGGGGAATGGTAAGCTGGGACAAAGTAAGAGAGTGGCATCGACATATATACACTACCAAATGTAAAACAGCTACTGGGAAGCAGTCGCATAGCACAGGGAGATCAGCTCGGTGCTTTGTGACCACCTAGAAGGGTGGGAAAGGGAGGGTGGGAGGGATGGAGATGCAAAAGGGAAGAGATATGGGAACATATGTATATGTATAACTGATTCACTTTGTTATAAAGCAGAAACTAACACACCATTGTAAAGCAATTATACTCCAATAAAGATGATAAAAAAAAAAAAGCTATAGGGGTTTGTGGGTCGGTTGTGCATACACATATATCCACTCTTTTTGTATATTCTTTTCCCACATAGGCCATTACATATACAAAATATATATATACTTTATATATAAAATAGATAAATAATAAGAACCTCTTGTATAGCACAGGGAACACTACCCAATACTCTGTGATGACCTATATGGGAAAAGAATCTAAAAAAAAAAAAGGGAGTGGATATGTGTAACTGATTCACTTTGCTGTACACCTGAAACTAACAAAACATTGTATATCAACTATACGCCAATAAAATTTTTTTACATGTTCATATATATATATATATTGATAGCCTCTCCCCCCTACCCCTGCCTGACCCACTATAATGGGATCTTCAGGAGGGCAGAGGCCATGTCTGATTTTAGTCATCACTGTATTCTCAGAACAGAGTCTGACACACCTTAGAGACTTCGCACCTATTTATAAAACATTAATTAAATAAACCACTTGATGAATCAGGTGTTGAGCTGAAAAAAAAGAAGAAATCAGCTGACACTGCAGAAATACAAAAGATCATGAGAGATTACTAAAAGCAACTATATGCCAATAAAAAAGAAATCAGCTGACATTTTAATGTTTCCTTAAAGGCTAAGTGGGCTAGTATGACAGTTTAGAATCTCTGGAAACCCCAAACAAAGGGGTGTTAGTGTTCTTTTCTATGTGCCCACAAGGAAGATTGGGGGACAGTACAAAACATGTGAGAGCGGCCCCCCTGGTGACACCCAAATACAAATTCCTGTCTACTTACCAGATATCAGAGTTGTCTACTAGATACATTACTCTGGACTACAGCCAAGTAAATTTCTCTTACCCTTCGTTTTCAAATCTGTAAAATGGGAATAATATATTTCACATAGGGTTTTGTGAGGATTCATCGAGATAAGGTACCTGTTTAGCACTTGGCAAACATTAGGTGCTTAAAAATTTATAGTCATTATTCAATATTCCAACTCCAAGTACCCATTTGTTGATCATAAAATTAATGAGGGCAGCATAGGCTTGGCTGCCACCTAGGGAACATCTAAACGGCAAAGAAGCCCCAAAATAGAAGTACATAAGCAAACAAAAGATCAATTTTAAATTCTGCTAATTTACTATTTAGAGAAATGCATCAGATATCATAAACCTATAAAAAACTTACAATGAGAGGAAAAGGTAGTTATCTGGAAGAAAACGGTGATTCTCTTTTATGAAAGGAAGAATTATCTTTTAATTTAACTGGGTTGAAAGTTCATGATTACATACACTGTATTTTCATCATGAGCATTTACTCTCTTTAACGCATTTTAATTTTATACCACAGACATCACAATGAGTGAACTGGATTTACTGACAGGATTCTTTATTGCCTGAGGGGCTTCTGACTACAGAGAAACACTTGTTATTCTCTATGTTTTTTTTAATGTTCATTTTCCTTAATAATATATGTAACTGAAAAATAAACACTATTATATAGTTAGAAGAAAATTCATATTCTTTTAGTTTCAATGATGAAAATAAAAGATGAAAGCAAAAATAAACTAGGATATTTAGAAGCAATCCAGAGCATTTTTTTCTCCCCATGGGCAAAAACACAGTCTAGGTCAAGCACACATTGCCTAGGGACTATACTAGTAGGGAAGGACAACTAAATCAAGAAATTCAGAATGAAACAGTAGAACATGAAAACTGCACGGAAAAGACAGAAGAGGTACCTAGGTTAACCAATCCTGGAACCACCTTAACTCTGAACTTCTTGTTAGATGATAAAATCCTTACTGTTTTGATTAGCCTCTCTGTTACTTGGAACAGAAAGCATCCTACCTGATGCATAAATGCAGACAGTTTAAGAGCTGATTATCTGCTCCCAAAAAGACAAGTAAATTATAGATCACTTAAAAATATTTCAGTTAGGTTATTTTCACATCAAATCATAAGTATTCTTTCGATCTATCACTTCATTTTGTAATTATTATTCTAGACATAAAAAAGATGTGCAAATGCTCATAAGGCCAAAACCTTCTAAGTCAAAATACCAAATACAGAAAGCTAAAAATAGAAAAAATACCTTGTAAATAAATATAGACCATACAACAAAACACATATATAGCTTTAAAAAATGAAAGATTTTCCTATGCAGTCTAAAGAAAGCTCACTGTTTCTGATATCTACAGGCACCCAGTATAGCAGTCTTTACAAGAAATGATGTGAGCTGAGCACACAATTAAAGACTGCTAAACAACAGTAGTACTGGGCAACAGAAGGCAGCATTCAAAGATGAGCAATCACGGACTTCCCTGGTGGCGCAGTGGTTAAGAATCTGCCTGACAACGCACGGGACACAGGTTCGAGCCCTGGTCCAGGAGGATCCCACATGGTGCAGAGCAACTAAGCCCATGCACCACAACTACTGAGCCTGAGCTCTAGAACCCGCGAACCACAACTGCTGAGCACACGTGCAGCATCTACTGAGGCCCAGGCACCTAGAGCCGTGCTCTGCAACAAGAGAAGCCACCACAATGAGAAGGCCACACACTGCAAGGAAGAGTAGCTCCCACCCACTGCAACTAGAGAAAGCCTGTGTGCAGCAATGAAGACCCAATGCAACCAAAAATAAATTTTAAAATAAATTTATTAAAAAAAAGATGAGTAATCAATTCTTGTAGTATACATAGATCATAATCATATGCAAATTTAAAGGCAGATTAATAAATGACTGTACCAAAGACAGAGATAGTGGAACAGGAAGCTTGTTGATTTAGCTACTCACTGCTTTCTAAAATTCAAAAGTACCTTAAAAGACTGCTTCAAAATTCTCTCACATCCAGCCAACCAATCAAAATTCAGTATCTGTTTCAGAACGGTTCTGCCAGCATAGTGAGATAAGTTTATTCTTCACTGTAATAAGAAACCCCATGGCTACAGCTCCCATTAGAGTATCCATGAACCAAAAGAAACATGAATATAGCATTATTTTACTGGCATTCAGTACCCAAAAGACATTCTGCATCATCAACTGACAGCATAAAAGTGAGGCAGCTGACAGGTGATTTTTTTTTTTTTTTTAGAATGTGCCTCAGACTAAGCTTTTCTGAAAAGGGCTTACTGAAAAAGAGTATTTATTCCAAACCGAGATCCTGAAGAAGCAGTGAAACGGTTAATACTTATTTTAATTGCCTTTCACTGATTTTTAGTAGGCAGTAACAAGTACTGGTAAAATAAAAGTCTTGAACTCTCATGTTAAGAGAAGCCAATATTTAAGATGTATTTATGCTGTGTCACCTCATTACCTCAATGTTCATTTGTCCTCTCAAAACTAAGGAAAAAACAAAAAGAATGAAATTAAATGACTGAATTAAGATCAAGATGTAGTCCTTTACAAATGCTAACAATTATCTACTGACTATGAAAAGCTAGTCAAGATATCAGTATTGTAATTTTGTCTGATTTCTTCAGAGACATAAAATGGACATGAATTTGATAGATATTTTCCAATTCTATCTCTTCTAAAATAATTTTAATGAAGAAAAAGGCTTTACTTCACTTTCAAGTAAAAATTATTTATTTTAATTTTCTCAGCTGTTTATCCTCTAAGTTCATCACATAATTTTAAACTGAAGATCTATAATTTATTTGTAAGAACAAGGCTGTAGTTTGATACATAACCATTAAATTCAAACATGTTCCCCAAGGGAAAAGTTCTCATTTTCAAGTCAATACAGTTCTTATTTTTAAGTAGTAAAATAGCAAATATATTAGCCTTGGAGTCAAAAGAGACAATTTTAAACCGTGGCCCTGCCATTAACTAACGATCTTGAGCAAGTCACTTAATCTCTCTGGGCCACAGCTTGTTCATTTTTAAAATGGAACAGGTACCAAATACTTCACAGAGCATGTGAATGTTAACGTAAATGAGGAAATACATTAAAGCATCTATAGCACAATCAATGTATAGTATACACAGGTCTTCCATAAAAGTTCAATAAATGCTTTCTCATTCAGTCATTCTCAGTTTTGTTCATTTGTTTGGTTCAAAAATCACAGAGGAGTAGCTTATGGTAGTGGTTAAGAGGACAGGTTCCACGGTGAGCCTGCCTGGATACAAACCTCAGCTCCACCACTTACTACATGTGTAACCTCGAGGAAGTTATTCAACTTCTCTAAGCTTCAAGTGCCACATCTTAAAAATATTAGAATAATAATAATGCTCATACACGTTAAGAATTAAGAGATAACATATATAAAATACCTACCTTAATATGCAGCACAAGCAAGTTTACAAATGTTAAGAAAATCATAACAAATGCATTCAAACTGTTGTGAAATATGCATAAAAGACAAATACCAGGAACTCAGATTATCAACCTACTACAAAGGCCTCAGCCACCACCTTGAACACCAGAACCACATGGCTGTCCTTATGGGCCCTCTATTCCCAACCACATTCTCAACTACTCAACCTGGGTGTCCTACAGGTATCTTGAAATCCAACGTTTTTTAAAACCAAACACATCAAGTCTACTTCTTTTCTGTATTCACACCTTTCCTGCTGTGCTCCAATCCAATGGTTACACTGCTACCTGTAATGTTTCTTAAACATCTTATTTAGCCAAATCATTCCCATTTATAAAATCTCCACTGACTCCACACTGCCTACAAGATTAAAGCCATTACAAGATCTGGTTCCAACTCATGTCTCCAGTCACAGCACAGTACCCCATTTCCAGGAACAGCCACTAACCACTCTAGCCCAGGCCGTGCAATAGCCCACTACATGGTCTCAGCAAGCATTCTTATTTCTCTCCAATCCAATTTCCCCGTTTTCATTAGATCGATTTTAAAATGCAATAATGTCACTTGCCACTGTTCTTAACGTCTAAGCCCGTAACATGGCCTAGAAAACCCTATCTAATCTTCGCCCTATCTCTACCCACCACCCTCTTCCCCTGCCACTCTTCCTCTTGCCCAGTAAGCTTCTGAACACAGGCCTTCCCACGCTTAGAAAGCTAACTCCTTTCCGCTGCAGGGCCTTTATACATACTACCAGCTTGCTATCTCTTGCTAGGTCTCATCTCAAACACCTCCTCTTACTAAGAGTCCTGCACATCCTTTATGACTCAGTATTACCATTATTTCCTCCATGAAATGTTCCAAACTACGTTGGGACACACTTTCAGAGCACACTGTACTTCTCTGTTTTTTAAATTTATTCTAAAACTACGACATGAAAGCTAAACAGCTCTTTACTAAGCGCAAAAAGGTGAAATGAACATGTAAATGACTGCCAACGCTAAGGAATTTTAGAAAATGAAATAGTAACACAGACTGCTCAGTCATCCTATTCAAGGCCCGACTCCCACAGAATTCTGGGAACATAGACCTTGAATCACTTACTATTACAACATTCACTTGTATTTTTGGTTTTAAAAACAAAATTCTTTTTTTTTTTAACATCTTTATTGGAGTATAATTGCTCTACAATGGTGTGTTAGTTTCTGCTTTATAACAAAGTGAATCAGTTATACATATACATATGTTCCCATATCTCTTTGCTCTTGCTTCTCCCTTCCTCCCACCCTCCCTATCCCACCCTTCTAGGTGGTCACAAACCACCTAGCTGATCTACCTGTGCTATGAGGCTACTTCCCACTAGCTATCTATTTTATGTTTGGTAGTGTATCTATGTCCATGCCACTCTCTCACTTTGGCACAGCTTACCCTTCTACCTCCTAATATCCTCAAGTCCATGCTCTAGTAGGTCTGTGTCTTTATTCCTGTCTTACCCATAGGTTCTTCATGACCTTTCCTTTTCTTAGATTACATATGTATGTGTTAGTATACGATATTTATTTTTCTCTTTCTGACTTACCTCACTCTGTATGACAGGCTCTACGTCGATTCACCTCACTACAAATAACTCAATTTCATTTCTTTTTATGACTAATATTCCATTGTATATATGTGGCACATCTTCTTAATCCATTCATCTGTAGATGGACACTTAGGTTGCTTCCATGTCCTGGCTATTGTAAATAGAGCAGCAATGAACATTGTGGTACATGAGCCTTTTTGAATTATGGTTTTCTCAGGGTATATGCCCAGTGGTGGGATTGCTAGGTTGTATGGTAGTTCTATTTCTAGTTTTTTAAGGAAGCTCTATACTGTTCTCCATAGTGGCTGTATCAATTTACATTCCCATCAGCAGTGCAAGACGGTTCCCTTTTCTCCACACTCTCTACAGCATTGTTTCTAGATTTTTTGATGATGGTCATTCTGACCTGTGCGAGATGATGTCTCATTGAACTTTTGATTTGCATTTCTCTAATGATTAATGATGCTGAGCATTCTTTCATGTGTTTGTTGGGAATCACTTTATCTTCTTTGGAGAAATGTCTATTTAGGTCTTCTGCCCATTTTTGGATTGGGTTGTTTGTTTTTTTTGTTATTGAGCTGCATGAGCTGCTTGTAAATTTTGGAGATTAATCCTTTGTCAGTTGCTTCATTTGCAAATATTTTCTCCCATTCTGAGGGTTGTCTTTCCGTCTTGCTTCTGGTTTCCTTTGCTGTGCAAAACCTTTGAAGTTTCATTAGGTACCATTTGTTTATTTTTATTTCCATTTCTCTAGGAGGAGGGTCAAGAAGGATCTTACTGTGATTTATGTCATAGAGTGTTCTGCCTATGTTTTCCTCTAAGAGTTTGATAGTGTCTGGCCTTACATTTAGGTTTTTAATCCATTTTGAGTTTACTTTTGTGTATGGTGTTAGGGAATGTTCTACTCTCATACTTTTACATATACCTGTCCATTTTTCCCAGCACCACTTATTGAAAAGGCTGTCTTTTCTAGGCTGTATATTCTTGCCTCCTTAATCAAAGATAAGGTGACCATATGTGCGTGGGTTTATCTCTGGGCTTTCTATCCTGTTCCATTGATCTATATTTCTGTTTTTGTGCTAGTCCCATACTGTCTTGATTACTGTAGCTTTGTAGTATAGTCTGAAGTCAGGGAGCCTGATTCCTTCACCTCCATGTTTCGTTCTCAACATGGCTTTGGCTACTCGGGGTCTTTTGTGTTTCCATACAAATTGTGAAATTTTTTGTTCTAGTTCTGTGAAAAATGCCAGTGGTAGTTTGATAGGGATTGCATTGAATCTGTACATTGCTTTGGGTAGTAGAGTCATCTTCACAAAGTTGATTCTTCCAATCCAAGAACATGGTATCTCTCTCCACCTATTTTTATCATCTTTAATTTCTTTCATCAGTGTCTTATAATCTTCTGCGTACAAGTTTTTTGTCTCCTTAGGTAGGTTTATTCCTAGATATTTTATTCTTTTTGTTGTAATGGTAAATGGGAGTGTTTTCTTAATTTCACTTTCAGATTTTTCATCATTAGTGTATAAGAATGTCAGACATTTCTGTGCATTAATTTTGTATCCTGCTACTTTACCAAATTCATTGATTAGGTCTAGTAGTTTTCAGGTAGCATCTTTAAGATTCTCTATGTATAGTATCATGTCATCTGCAAACAGTGATAGCTTTACTGCTTCTTTTCCGATTTGGATTCCTTTTATTTCTTTTCCTTCTCTGATTGCTGTGGCTAAAACTTCCAAAACTATGTTGAATAAGAGTGGTGAGAGTGGGCAACCTTGTCTTGTTCCTGACCTTAGTGGAAATGCTTTCAGTGTTTCACCATTGAGGATGATGTTGGCTGTGGGTTTGTCATATATGGCCTTTATTATGTTGAGGAAAGTTCCCTCTATGCCTACTTTCTCCAGTGTTTTTATCATAAATGGGTGTTGAATTTTGTCGAAAGCTTTCTCTGCATCTGTTGAGATGATCATACGGTTTTGCTCCTTCAATTTGTTAATACAGTGTATCACGTTGACTGATTTGCATATATTGAAGAATCCTTGCATTCCTGGAATAAACCCCACTTGATCATGGTGTGTGATCCTTTTAATGTGCTGTTGGATTCTGTTTGCTAGTATTTTGTTGAGGATTTTTGCATCTATGTTCATCAGTGATATTGGCCTGTAGTTTTCTTTCTTTGTGACATCTTTGTCTGGTTTTGGGATCAGGGTGATGGTGACCTCGTAGAATGAGTTTGGGAGTGTTCCTCCCTCTGCTATATTTTGGAAGAGTTTGAGAAGGATAGATGTTAGCTCTTCTCTAAATGTTTGATAGAATTACCCTGTGAAGCCATCTGGTCCTGGGCTTTTGTTTGTTGGAAGATTTTTAATCACAGTTTCAATTTCAGTGCTTGTGATTGGTTTGTTCATATTTTTTTATTTCTCCCTGGTTCAGTTTTGGCAGGTTGTGCATTTCTAAGAATTTGTCCATTTCTTCCAAGTTGCCCATTTTACTGGCATAGAGTTGCTTGTAGTAATCACTCATGATCTTTTGTATTTCTGCAGTGTCAGTTGTTACCTCTCCTTTTTCATTTCTAATTCTATTCATTTGAGTCTTCTCCCTTTTTTTTTTGATGAGTCCAGCTAACAGTCTATCAATTTTGTTTTTCTTCTCGAAGAACCAGCTTTTAATTTTATTGATCTTTGCTATCGTTTCATTACTTTTTCATTTATTTCTGATCTGATCTTTATGATTTCTTTCCTTCTGCTAACTTTGGGGTTTTTTTTGTTCTTCTTTCTCTAATTGCTTTAGGTGCAAGGTTAGGTTGTTTATTCAAGATGTTTCCTGTTTCTTAAGATAGGATTGTATTGCTATAAACTTCCCTCTTAGAACTGCTTTACTGCATCCCATAGGTTTTGGGTCGTCGTGTCTCCATTGTCATTTGTTTCTAGGTATTTTCTGATTTCCTCTTTGATTTCTTCAGTGAGCACTTCGTTATTAAGTAGTGTATTGTTTAGCCTCCATGTGTTTGTATTTTTTAAAGATCTTTTCCTGTAATTGATATCTAGTCTCATAGCGTTGTGGTAGGAAAAGATGTGTGATACAATTTCAATTTTCTTAAATTTACCAAGGCTAGAATTGTGACCCAAGATATGATCTATCCTGGAGAATGTTCCATGAGCAGTTGAGAAAAATGTGTATTCTGTTGTTTTTGGCTGGAATGTCCTATAAATAGCAAGTAAGTCCATCTTGTTGAATGGATCATTTAAAGCTTGTTTTTACTTATTTATTTTCATTTTGGATGATCTGTCCTTTGGTGAAAGTGGGGTGTTAAGGTCCCCTACTATGAGTGTGTTACTGTCAATTTCCCCTTTTATGGCTGTTAGTATTTGCCTTATGTATTGAGGTGCTCCTATGTTGGGTGCATAAATATTTACAACTGTTATATCTTCTTCTTGGATTGATCCCTTGATCATTATGGAGTGGCCTTCTTTGTCTCTTGTAATAGTCTTTATTTTAAAGTTTATTTTGTCTGATATGAGAATTGCTACTCCAGCTTTCTTTTGATTTCCATTTGCATGGAGTATCTTTTTCCATCCTCTCACTTT